>APFE030395629.1:0-22398 GCA_000404065.3 Pinus taeda | reverse complement strand
CTTTGATATTAACAAAGTCAAATTATTAATTTAATTTAAATAATCTGAAATTACATTGATAACAGTACATTCAAAAGAATAAACATATCCAAAATTTCTTTCATAATAGAAAATTAAAACTATTAATTTAGTTTATATTTATCAGGTTTCAAAATTTTATATTAATAAAAAAATAAAGATAGACGTGAAGATTTATGTACATTAAATCTCTAGAATTCGAATTAGCCTTAAAAATGTGAATTATTTCGCCTCTTATTCCCAATAATTCGAATAATCCACCATTAACATTAAAGTATAAGGATAAGGAATACGACAAAATCAGCTGTGGATTCATAGAATGCAACGTGCTCACGAAACTACGCATTGGCAACATGCAATGTACTAAATAGTGAATACTCAAAAATGAAAATGTTTTCTTTATAATCATGCCTGCGAGTATGTAGAAATCAATCTATCTTTATGAGAGTATTAGTGTGATTCACCAGAGATCTTGATGATCGTTGCAGTCAGGGTGAGCAGCGACATCAGTATGTGCATGTGGTTGTTCAATAATTTGTTTATGATCCAATTCGTCTACCCTTTACAGAAGACCCTACTCAGGCACTTTACAATCGTAGGACATTGGAGACTATTTGGGAGACCAAACACAATGCCTTTAACCCATTCACATGCCGGCCCTTCGATATTAGCCATGCAATTCCCCAGTCTAAGCTAAGGCGACAGATGCATCGCTTCATTCTCCACAACACAAGTCGAACCCTAAAGCTACAGAGGCTAGAGGTCATTCCCGACTATACTAGAATCCTGAGGAAAAGAGAGATGAAAAAATTGTTAATCAATTAATTTTATATTATCAACGGCTAGTTAGTGAGAATTATATCAACGAAACTCTCGAGCGATCTTCGAAGCTGTTGTTGAAGAGATTTAATCTTGTTCATCGCTATTACCAGTACAGGGTAGAAAATAGGAGGTTGTTTTCTTTGCTGGGAGGGTACTCAATATACTTGTCATGAATGGTAGATAAATGGCTATTTATTTTGTGCGTTGATTCCTACTATACGTATGATGATGCCCAAGAAGTGTGCAAAGATGTAGCCAAAGTTGTGGATATCATCAGTTTTAGAGACAACAAATTGTGGATGTTACCTAAAGACTTTTTATGGGCGCTAGTTTACATTCTCTCCATCCTTGCTCAACTATGTGGTTATTAGAGAATTAAGAGAATGGTGTTGAAAATTTATTGTGGGATGCTTTATGATGGCAGTGTTGATTACAACATTGTTTTCTCTTCCGGCGCACTTGAATTTGCTCTTGATATGTTAGACACAAGGGGAGAGGATCCTCTCTATATGTTACCAGGAAGGAGAAGGAACGTTAAGATATCTAATGAAGACTTATACAACGGATCATCCCTCCTCAGAATTGGGTGACAAAAATGTTATACCACAACATACATAACACACAGTGGATTTATACATAGAGACTTAGACAAAAATAGCAGAGAATAATTCATAGAGACAGACAAATGGAGAAACAACAAGATTACTCAATCACAAACAGTGGAATAGATAAAACAATTAGTGGAGAACAAAAAATCACTGGAGAAGAGAAATAACTTTGCATTACATAACAGGCTTCGGCCTTGGCTTGCATTCCTTGGCCAGAGAAATTACAAATTTATAGAGGCAAAAGAAGGATCTAGAATCCTATATGTGATTCAGTTGAGATTTGGAATGATCTAGAAACTAATGGTAGTGTAGAAATATCTAAAATCATGGAGATCTAGAAAGTTATGATCTAAAAGGATCTAGAATCCTGCGTGAATTTGGCTTCACACTTAACATTCTTCCACTAGAAGCCAAATGTGAATGAAGTCACACTGAGTCCTACCATGCCTCTACATAAATCATGTTTATTTCATGGTAGAATCTTATTGAGCATATCAGTAGGGTTCCTATTTGTATGGATCTTTTCCAAGGATAACTATTTTTCCTCCAACACATGCCGGATCGAATGGTACCTTAATTCAATGTGATTGGTTTTTGAATGAAATGCTTGATTTTTTTTCAAGTGAAAGGCACTCTGACTATCACAATATAACACATACTTATCCTGCTTTATTCCTATCTATCCTAGGAATCGTTGCATCCATAACATCTCTTTACAAGATTCAGTTGCAGCTATGTACTCTGCTTCTATTGTAGAGAGGGCTAGTATTCTTTGTAGCCTTGACACCGAAGATACTGTTGCACCTACAAATGTATACAAATAAGCTGTAGTGGACTTTCTGGTATCCATATCTCCAGCCATATCTGCATCTGTAAATCCTTCAAGAATAGTCTCATCATGACCAAAACATAAACAATAATGACTAATACCCTTGAGCTACCTCAAAATCCATTTTACTACTTGCTAGTGTTGTTTGACTGGATTGGCAAGGAACCTACTCACTACTCCCACTGAATATGCAATGTCTGGTCATGTGCATACCATGGCATACATCAAACTGCCAACTGCTAAAGCATAAGGAATCTTGCTCATCTCTTCTTTCTCCTTGTCATCGCTAGAACATAATTAAGTACTTAGCTTGAAGTGGGATGAAAGGGGTGTACCAACTGGCTTGGCATCCTTCATATTAAGCCTTTCAAGCACTTTCTTGATATATTTTTCTTATGACAACCACAGCCTTTTTTTTTTCCTATCACGCATAATCCGCATGCCCAATATTTGTTGTGTTGGTCCCAAATCCTTCATTTCAAATTTGCTACCCAAATCTTTCTTCAATATATTGATCTTATTCTTATCATTCCCAATAATCAACATGTCATGCACATATAACAATAATATGATATACTTTCCTTGATCATACCTCCTGATATAGACACAATGGTCAGCTTCCAACCTCTAAAAACCATGTTCCAACATGAATGAATCAAATTTATTGTACCATTGTCGAGGTGCCTATTTCAACCCAACAAGACTCTTCTTCAACCTACAAACAAGGCTTTATTTTCCTTTTTCTATGAAGCCTTATGCCTGCTTCGTATAAATTTCTTCCTCCAATTCACCATGAAGGAATGCAATTTTTACATCTAACTGTTCACATTCTAGGTCTAGAGCAGCAAGTAGATCAAGAATGACTCTAATGGATGACATTTTAACAACAGGTGAGAAAATTTCAGTGAAGTCAATACCTTCTTTTTGGGAAAAACCTTTCACCACCAGCCTTTCTTTATACCTCTCCTTTTCTTCGTGGCCTTAATGCTTAATCATGTACACCCATTTTCTTTGTAGAGCCCTTCTACCTTTTGGGAGGTTTACCAACTCCCAAGTTTTATTTTCTTGCAAAGAGTTCATTTCTTCTTCCATTGATTTCTTCCATTCTTTACTGTGCTCAACTTTACTAGCTTCTTGAAACAATTAGGCTCACCTTCATCAGTCAACAAAATATAGTTTGAAGGAGGATACCTTTGTGAAGGCTTATGAGACCTAGAAGATCTGTGAACCAACTGTGGTGGTGCATTATCAGGTTGAATCTCCTATAAAGTTTCTTGCAACATTCCTTGTTGTTCTTCATGCTCCTGAATTTCAAGTTCATTTTCTTGTATTGGTGGTAAGTTTTCCTACTGCTCTTCAAACCTGTCAATGACCTTCTTGACCTCCAACTCACCTACTGTCCTCTTGAACATTTCTGACTCATTAAATATAACATCCTTGCTTCTAATGATTTTTTGTTTGACTAGATCCCATATACGATAACCAGAATCTTCATCCACATATCCCAAAAAAATGCATTTCATAGATTTATCATCTAGCTTAGTTCTATTTTCTTTGGGAATATGTATAAATGCTTCACATCCAAATATTTTCAAGTGAGAATAATTAAAACTCTTAGAAGTCCAAACTTCTTCAGGGATACTGCCATCCAAGGCTGTAGTTGGAGATCTATTTATGAGGTAGCAAGCAGTCTTGATTGCTTCAGCCCAAAAATTCTTCTCCAAATCAAAATTGGACAACATACTTCGCACCTTTTCCATAATTGTGTGATTCCTCCTTTTTGTGACACCATTCTGTTGAGGAGTACTAGACACAGTCTTCTCATGCTTTATGCCAAACTTGTTACAATATTCCTTAAATGCATTTGAGAAATATTCGCCACCATTATCTGTTCTTGAACACTTCAGCAATTTGTTAGTCTCTCTTTCAACAGCAACATGGAATTTTTCAAATATTCCAAACACTTCACTTTTATTTTTCATAGGATATGCCCAAACTTTCCTAGATGCATCATCTTTAAATGTTACAAAGTATGATGCTCCTCCTAATGATTTAATTTTATCAGGACAAAACACATCTGAGTGTACCAATTCTAACACATTTTTCTTTCTGTCATGGCCACCCCTAAGCAATGAAACCCTTCTTTGTCTACCATATATACAATGCTCACAAAGATAAAGATTGTAGGATTTCAAACTTGGAAATAAATTTTTACCAACAAGGATTTTTAAGCCCTTCTCTCTCATGTGACCCAAATGCTTATGCCACAGATTTGTTGAATTTCCTTCTTTTGTGAAAAGAACAAAATTTAATTTTCCTATTAGTGTCTTCAATGTGTATATTGTTCCTGTCTTGGGTCCTTTGGGAACAACCAATGCACCTTTGCTAATTTTCCAGCCTCCTTTTCCAAAGATTATCAAATATCCTTCATCATCTAGTTGTCCCATAGAGATTAAACTCATACACATTTCTGGTACATCCCTGACCTGTTTCAACAATATACCTTGTCCATGTTTCATCTTGATCTGTACATCTCCCACTACAACAATACTGGAAAAAAGATTATTCCCCAAATTCACTCTACCATAATCACCAGGATTATATGAAACAAAACAATCTTTGCATGGGGTTACATGGTGAGATGCCCCAGAGTAAACAACACATCACCATCTGTGGCTACAGTAGTAGTCTCACCTTCATTTGTGTTGGATGACTTATGATTTGGACTGGACGGTCTATAATCCCTTTGTCCTTTCTTTCAGAATCGACATTCTTTCTTCATGGGCCTAGGTTTGACACAATGAGAGTAGATGATTCTACCTCTCCATGATTTTGATCAGCCTCTCAGTCTTGATCACCCTTGCCAGCCTCGATCCATTCTCCTACCATGATCAACTAGAGCTGCATCCTCTCCTCCCTGGTTTTCCGCAATTGACTTGCGTCGTAGTTCCTCATTCATTAAATTGTTGCTGACATCATCAAACTTTAGCGTCCCTATAGTTGTTGAAATTCTCATAGCTACAATTAAATTTTCCCAATTGTTTGGCATAGAACACATTAGCAAAATAGCTCTAATTTCATCATCTAAAATGTTTTAACAGAGGCAAGTTGATTAGTAATAATATTAAATGTATTCAAGTTCTCAGCAACTGAAGCGCCCTCCATTTTGATATTATAAAGCTTCTTCATCAAGAACACTTTGTTTGATGCCATGTTCTTCTCATATAGATCATGGAGCTTCTTCCATAATCCTTCTGCCATCTTTTCTCCAGACACATTGAAATAAACATTCTTTGCTAAACATTGGCGGATTGTTGCAATCGCCTTTCTATCTAGCTCATTCCACTCTTCGTTTTTCATCGATGAGGGTTTCTTTGTTGTGCCCTCAATCAACAAATACTGGTCCTTTATGATGAGTATATCCTCCATCTATGATTTCAATAGGGAAAAATTAGCCCCGCTCAACTTCTCCATATATGTAACTGTTGTCTCCATTTTCAATCAAATTCACACCCCAAAACACAAAAACTCCACTTAAAAAAAAAACTTTAAGTATTACCCTTTAGTAATAATGACCTTCCTCCTTTTAAAATACCCTTTTCAAAATTCTTGCTCCTTTTAAAATATACTTTTAAAAATTCCAACATATAATTATATATGTTTCATAATAAATATAAAAACATATATAATGTTTTAATGTTTTCACATTTCACACATACATATGTTGGTTTGAGAAAATATTTGACGTATACGTGCAAGCTTGATGTAAAAAAGAACTTATGAACACCACATTTAAACTCCAAACTCCACGGATCTCCACATTTCAAACTCCAGCAACACATTTCAACATAGATCCACGACCTTGTTTTTCTTGCAGCAACTCTCTTTTAGTTCCAGCGTTCCTGAGCTATTTCCTGGATATATCCTTCAATAGCTTTAGGGGTAGCAACCAATGTTTTAATGAATGCTGCCAGAGTAAGGTGATGGCACTAAGCAGCTTGCACACTGGATATTTGACCCTATCTCTGATACGAGTCATTAGACCAGAGCATACATAACACACAGTGGATTTATACTCAGATACTTAGATGGCAATAGCAGAGAATAATTCACAAAGATAGACAAATGGAGAAACAACAAGATTAATCAATCTGAAATAGCGGAATAGATGAAACAATCACTGGAGAATAGAAATCACTTTGCATTACATAACAGGCTTGGGCCTTGGCTTGCATTCCTTGGCCAGAGAAATTACAAATTTATAGAGGCAGAAGAAGGATCTAGAATATTGTATGTGATTCAGATGGAGATCTGGAATGATCTAGAAACTAATGGAAGTGTAGAAAGATCTAGAATCCTGGAGATCTAGAAAGATCTGATCTAGAAGGATCTAGAATCCTATGTGAATTTTGGCTTCACACTTAACAAGAAACAACATAATCTCTACTACTCAAACTTTCTTTGCGTTGAAGTTATGGTAGACATAGTAAATATTTTCATTTCTCGTCTGGAGGGCATTTAGTCTACAGGTTACCATGGCAGCCATACCATCTCTACATCTAAAGAATATGCTGATAATATTCATTTGATTATAGTATCTCTTGGTCGAGGGCTCTTCTCGATAAATTCCTTACTGGGATCCCCAACATTCTTCCATTATTCCAAAGTGAGGCTGCAACAATTAGGTATGGTAAGCGTGATTCAACATGCTATAAACATTACCAGTGAACTTCATGATGCTATTGGTCCAAGAAGGGATGAGGTGGTCCATGTTTTTAGGGATTTTTTGAGAAGTAATTTTGTGGATCTATGTTATCCATGTGTTAGAGGGTCGTTGTTCCAGCTTGTATCTCAATATTCATCTACCTCTTAAATATGAAACATTTAACATCTTTTATTCTCTCATGTGGTCAAATTGGGTATAGTATTGGCAGGACATGCACATCGGGTTCGTGCATTCTTGTGTGTAGTGCCTTGGACCTCCACAATTGTAGAAAATAATTTTCCCGCGACCTGTCACAGGTCCTCCTCTGCCTCAGCCAATGCCTTGATCTGGAGGCCACATTTTTATCTACATTTGATACATGGGCGTTCTCTCCATCATTAATTCATAAATACAAAAATTGTGCTCATCGTGACCTACTGATTAGTAGAAGTTGCAGAATAGTCGTTGTAGTGTCTATACAAATTTTTGCAACAAGTGGCAATTATCTGTTGCATGTTTTCCAACTACTTGACAGATAGCACACCACAGTGTTGGCCCTGTACTTGGCATGTTTGACCTTCCAGCCTCAGAGGCATTGATCCTCCTGCAACATAATTCAAAAAGACAGGGAAATGATATTTATCATGCCCCTGACTCTTACATTTCAAACACAGAAACTCTTCGTGCACCTTTGGTCGAGTCGCTCTATCCTTCTTGAGACTTTGGAAATCTTGGCAAAGGTTATGCAATTCTGCATGAATCTGCTGAACTCCCAAAGAAGCATCTTGAATTGGTATCTCATGCAATCTCATCAAAATCTCCAGGGCCTCATCCTAGGTCCCAATCTTTTGCTATGATACAAAAACCCTCATATGAAGCATGAGCAAAGCCACAAACGACTTGCGGTGTTGTCGATCAATAAGGTTCGTGTTAGCTTCATAGATCTTGCACTTCAATCTCTAATCTAGCTCTGAGGGTATCTCACTAGGCTTTATCATGATTAATTTGAATCCAATCATCAATTGTGCTTGAAATTTACGCCTATTGAATTCCTTAATCAGCGTAGTCTGAAGGCCCACCGATGTATCCATCAGGTTATTAGTGCAGTACTTAATGTACCATGTTAGTGCGCGTTCCACTGAAGTAGTGACAAACATAGCTTTCTTCACCTTGTCATCTGTAACGCCTTGGGCTTCCTACACAGCATTCACAATGAACCAAAACTGGTCTAGATCCTCATTCCCCAAGCCCTTGAAAATGATAAATTTTACTAAATTCACCATATTGAATAGTGGTGGAGGTCGTGGTGATGTGGTCGAACATGTGTGAGGTGGAGGTGAAGATGGAGGTGGTGTGGATGGATGTGGTATTCACAGGAACCCTCACCTTATTAACTAGACAACACTTTGTGGGGAAGCTTGTGTTGCTTCTTTATCGTCACTCAGAGGGGGCTCAATCAGTGGGCTATATTCATGTCCTGTTCCCTTTTTATCCCTCAATAGCATTCCACTTCACGTAGCTCCAAACATCAAGGTAATCACATAACCCATTTTTCACACAAGATAATTTTAATCCAAGTATTCAAAGACCTTATATACTTACCTCATGGTCCTTTGAAGAAGCGTTGCTCTGGTTCATTGTAGGTAACCGACGTATCAACCATGAACTCTGTCACCAATCCTCCTATGATACGATCAAACTAGTGATCTACAGTGTGTGTGATCTTATCTTGAGAGGATTCCAATCTCCAAACTAACTCCGAGGTCCACACTATTAGAACGTCAATCCTCTACCTTCCTTGGCCATCTGCCAATTTAGCGATCCACTCATATAATTTGACCGAGAAAGAATAAAAGAAAATTCAGTGTATATCTATGCACATATACATGTCCAGCCATTGTTATTGCGTCAATTGTGAGTTCTTGTTCCCTTGCGCTACGAATTCATGGATCTTTCTATCCAACCAATCTTCTATTTCTCTCTTTGTCAGATTCAAGTGATGCAACATCACATCTCTTTATGTAGATCCCATTCCCAGCAATGGAACCATTTGTTGGCTTAGTGGGTCCTGACCTAAGTTCAAAGTTAAGTTTTCCAAACAAATCCATACATTACTGGCCCTTTCAGCATCAATCTGTAGAGCACAGACTGAAGTTTCACCCGAAGTAGTATGGGGGCATGTTGGAACCAAGTTTTCACTCCCAGAGATGGTTATGATGTCGTTTTGTACCCTTTTGCTACCTTCGCATAGATTTATAAGCCGTCTAGTCTTATCGATATAACTTCCTCTTACTAGTCTCTAGATCTTCATGAAGGTCTATGACTGCCTTTCGTGGATCTTAGAAAGGTGAATCGACCACTTACATGCCTTTGTAATCACTCCTAAGTCTGTTATTATCTAGATTGACTTAAGTGTTAGATACCTTTAGCATGCATTAGTATATTCTTCACGTAACCAGATATTATTACTTGCATTCATATAACAATGTGGAACATAGAGATTCGTGCATCAATACAACATTAAATCATAAACCCATTATTCATCATAACATAACCACATTCATTCATAACAGAAGTAAATGGATAAAACATAGATATTTCCATAACACTTTATTTATTGGTACTTTAGATTTCCTTATGACTCAAACTACTGTGGACATTCAGCTCGAGGGGTCCGCACACAGCTTCAAACTCTACTCTAGGCCTCTACGCACACATATGTAGAGCCTCTTTTCTACTCTAAGACTCTTCGCTCTTAGCCTCTATTTCCCATTACTTTCCTCTTCAAAACTTATTGAACTGCCTTAAACTCTTTAAGACTCTCCCTTTTATACAATCCCATGGTCCGTGGACCATCGGTAGGCTTACTAATGCTGACACAACTTACATAAATAAAGGGTAAAACCATTTTATGACACTTTACATCTACGCGCTCGACAACCACAAATTACAAAGACTTTACAATTTACATAACAAAAACTTGGTATTTTAGCCCCAAAACTTCGGCTCTTGCCCCATAATTGACCTTAGGGGACTATGTCCCAACAGGGCTAACCGTGTCACACCCAAAAGATCCATTTGGAAATCACCCTTTGAGCTAGTATATGACGAGGTTTATGTATTCCTTACCCAATTAGCAGTGAGAGTAGCTAATTTGCTACAAGAAGTTGAGGAAGAACCAAGTTCCTTGACCAGAAGAATAAATCAGCTAGTGGAGCTTCACAAGAACAAAGAGGAAGTGGGGACCAAATTCTTAAACTATTAACAAAGGATAAAATACTTGTTTGATAAGAAGGCTAAGGACAAACCTCTTGAGTAAGGAGATTTAATGCTTAGATGGGACGTAAGGTGAAAAGACAAAGGCGAGCATGGGAAATTCGATCCACTATGGTTGGGCCCCTTCAAGATTACAGAAAAGAGGGGAACGAACACTTACATGCTTGAAAATATGGATAGTGAACTACTGGAACTACATGTAAATGATCACTTCCTAAAATTTTATTTTCAAAATTAGAGATATCTCTCTCTTTCTCATTGTAATTATCCGGTGCGTGTATTGAAATTGTTATTTGAGTCTTTCAGTTTATTATCAAAAAGTCCTTTTTCACACAATTATATTTTTTTTAAGAATAAATCCATGTCCAATGGAACGAAAGACTACCAGTCTATAGATCCTCAACACCTTACTAGCAAGGCACTATCCCCAGTTGGAGCCAATGTTGTCACTCACTACATTGTGGATTTCAATTGGTCAATATTGTCCAAGAGAGGTGAAATTTGGAGCCACACTTCCAGGTCAAAGAAGATCTCAGAGCTTGATGAGTCCCCCACTAGTGCCTAGTGCTTAGAAGGAGCTTTCCAATGACATATGGAAGTCCAAAAATTGACTCCTTGAGAAGAAGTTAAAGAAAATTGTTGATTTCCTTGGAAACGCCAAGCTAACTGAGGAAAATGGCTAAGTATGGAGAAAGAATCACAATCGGTACCTAGAAAGGCTTATCATAATTGCAAATCAAGCTTTGTAGCAGGTAAAGTGCATTGGCGAGTGAAAAAAATAATGATCCATTGATCATCGATATTACATATCGGTATTCGGTGGATCTGCGAACAGATTTTTATCACAAATCGACATATTGGAATACCGACAGATCATTGGGTTGACACTCTAAAACCTTGCGGGGGGCGATATCGTGATGTAGTGCAAAAGTTTTGGGGGTGGGCTGAAAACCATTTATAAAGGAAAAGCGTTGAAAAACAAAGTTCAAGCCACTCCATTCTCTCTCCTCTACATGGCGATACGACACTTGACAATCGATGGCTTGGGGTTATCAGCTATTGATGATCAATGAAGGTCAGCAAGCAAGGAAAAAATATGGAATGAAAAGAAATGATTTGTCGATCGTCAATATTGAATATTGGAATATAACCAAGATCCTCGGGGAATAGAACTAAGGTTATTGGCATGTCACAGTTTTGAACGCCATTATCACATCCCACATCTCACAGATTCTGCAGTCCCTTAGTTACAACAAACCCCTAAGACCGTGCGGGGGCCAATTTGCGACAAAGTATTGGAGGGTAGGGCCGAAAATGTCTAACAAAGGAAAGGTGGGAAAAATAGGGATGGGCGTACCCGCTTTCTCTCACCTCCAAGGGACCATGTGACAGCCTCTCATTGGCCCTCTAAGCTCACAGTGCAGCTGAAGGCAGAACTGACCTTGCAGTATGCTTGATGACATGGTAGAGGACACATGTCACTATGTTTTACTATTTTTAGGGGTGACATGAGGTCATTTCCAGGCGCCACAAGTCACCACTCACAGGGTGACATGTGGCAGTGATGACATCACCTTGCAGACTAGCGATCGCAATAGTTAAAGGAAAAAGATATTAAACCATTAGCGCATGTGTGATTGCGATATGTGGGATTTCCCTTCCAGATGCAATAAATTATTAGCGTAGGGTCTATAAGGACCTCGTGTGAGGACTGTGAGCCCCATCCAAAGAAAAGGGTAAGGGCCTTCTCCTCCAGCATGCGATTGTGATATGTGGGCACTCCCCCCAAATGCGATAAAGGATTAAGGCACAGTCTATAAGGACCTCCCATTCATACTGTCACCCCATGCCAAGGAAAAATCTTAAAGTAAGGTAAAATAGTGTTGAAGAACCGATATGTGTGAGAAATCAATAACAAAGGAAAATGTCTCCACACACGGGTGTGAGGGCCTTAACATGTGAGGGCTCAACCCCTGGTCCGAGCTTGTGGTCATATGAGAAAAAAAACATGAAGGGATACATAAGGGGGGCTAAAGGGGAAATCGAAAAAAAACCTATTTTCACTTGTTTTAAAGGAAAAATCACATGCCTACGTGACTGTGTTGTTTTGAGGGAATGCCTCTCACCTACCACATCAATGCATTCATAGCGCGATACAAAGTTTTAATGGGCATATGAGCGGGTAGCTAAGGACTTTAATGGAGCATGGAAAGCAATAGAGAACTTGGGACTCCGAAAGGTTAATGGCTCATTATGGAGCCTTGCCCCTCTACGCAACACAAGACTGCAACAGCAAGCACTTACAGGTGACCCAACCCCCCATTTCAGTGAACAAGGCACCCTGATAGTAAAAACAGAACGAGGCGCATAAGGGGCCATACTGTGAATAAATTATAGAGTCAAGCCAATGCAATCAAATGATAGGTATAGGGACATTCAATTAATATTATTTCTGATTGTTTATTTAGTTTTATCATGTAGCATGCCTTCCTTCAAATGGGGCATTTATTTATTTAATGTCTTTTTGGGCCAAAGAGCCATTCATGACTAATAGAACTAGTCGACCTCATAGCTTATTCTAGAGATATATATTTTTGTGGTGATGTAGATTCTTGCTCCCCTCTCCAAACAAATAGGGGAAAGGAAGACTTAGTTTGGGTTCAAAAATTCTATAGAAAACACTTCATGTTATATTTTGAGACTGTATCTCCTTTGTAATATATGTCTTTTCAAAATGTTAAGGAAACAGTGGTGATTCCCTCTTCAAAGGATTATAGTATGTGTTCCCCTTTGTTTAACTCATGCTTATGTCAATGCTTCTTCCTTGAATTCATGTAATTATTGTTGCTATATGTGTTTCAAGGTCCTTCACAAATTCATTAGTATCTATATGTTAATGCAAATGCCTGTAACTGTTTCACAGATCCATCATTTGTCATAACGTTGTTTATGTATATGCATGTGAGGACTATTGAGATTAGATCTTTAAATCTGGAGAACATGAATCATAGTTCTCACTTTCCTCTTCATTCATTATTTGTGCTTGTAGCCCAAATAAGAATAGAAATCATTAATGTCTCAAGCTCTTTGTGTTAGATATAGAAGTCTTGAAGCCTTATGCTCTGTGTGATGAATTACTCTTCTATCTCTTCCTCTCTCACACACTCTGTAAAATATTATTAGGTGTAAGACCTTGAAGCTCTTATTTCTGAGATCTGAAAGTGTGAAGAAGTACCAAAAATCCATGTTTTATTTCTTTAGATTAATGAACCAATATATTTCCTATGTACACATGTACATATGTATGTATAGATCATAATTGTTGTCTCGATTATCCTATAAATCATTTGAGACACATCATTTTAGATGTGCCCACGTACTCATCTTGATAAAACATGTTAGATTATGTCTTGAAAAATTATCTAAACTTATCTCCTAAATCTTCCAAAGATATTGTATTATGTAAATATCTGATTATTATGTAAATATGTGATTATTATATAAATATAACTAGGATCTAATAGTCTTGTTATATGTTTCCTTTATTAAAAAATTTAGTACTTCTTTCTATTAAATCGGGCTTTGATATTATGGATTAGGTGTATATATATATATATATATATATATATATATATACATATATATATATATATATATATATATATATATATATATATTATATATATGGTATGCTTCACAATTGTTTTGTTTCTCCTTGCACATTATCATGTGTCTCATGCCTTATATACAAATCTATTCCATTTTCTATTGTTTCACAATGGTCTCATCTCATTCAAACATCTATGTTTATTTCCCAACGATGCTTATTATATAACCTTTAGTTTTGATTGTTAGTTTCCATGTGGTATCAAGTAGTCTTATGTTCTAGATTTTTTGGACTATGTGGCACACAATCTTAATCCATGCCCCCCTTCACAACTACAACACAATAATTGAATCAACCCTAACATTAATGATTGTGACTTTGTCTGCAAATCAATGGTGTACATTGAATATATTTTTTCATTGATTATAATGACCACATTGTCCACTAGCTGCTTCATTCATTCACTCATTTTTATTTTTCAAATAAAGCTCCACCGCAGGGATCCAATGCACTCTAAAACAAGCCCTTCTCTTTCTCTCCACTATACTAGCTAAGTGTTAATAAAGCTTATTTTGTCTTTGCAAGTCTTACTTTGTTATTTGTCTCAAGCTTAAATGTGATACTACATATTTTTCATAGGTATTAGATTTTATTTTCATTCAAAATTCACAACCCCTATTTGGTTTTTCTTTGTAACTACATTCTCACTATTAACTTGTTTTATTTTACACTTTTTGTCTTTCAATTGTAGTGGAGTTACTCACAACCTAGATTTGGTTCATTCTCTTGTTATGACCACAAACAATTTTTAATATATGAGGGTTTTGGAACTTCCTTGTCATTTAATGAAAATTTTACAGTTCAACACTACAACTTCCTACAAGTAAATACAATTCTCACTATTTGAAATCCATTATTCCATTTTCTTTGCATAATGGATTTTATTATTAATTTAATGTTTCTCTGGTTATCAGTTAGGAAAATTAAGTGACTCTCGTTTTCCACGCTCGTAGTTGGTCATTGATTAAATTTATATGGAGATATTCCCCCTTTGACTTTGTAGAAGAATGACTTATTTTGTTTCACAAGTAAGGAATTATACTAAATGTTATAATACCCATTACTAGTTCCACAACTTATTTCTTTTTCTTGGCATAGATTTGGATAGGGTTTTTAAAACATATGTAACCTTATTATTCTAAAGATTACTTACAATTTCTAATTCTTTCAAACTCGATAGGGAGTCACATATACAAGTTTGACCATATATTTATTCTACTTTACATATAGTTATCCAAGATTATATTATTTCTCATTTTAGAATTGGGGATTTCTTAGGTTTAAACCTTTAAACAATCCTTCGTTTTTTTTTTTTTTAATTTGTTGACAAATTTTATATAGGGTTTTTATTTATAACTATTGCTTTGTATAAATTCATGTATACTTTTATTCTAGTAGAATAGTCATTCTTTCTCATTTAACCTCACTTATATAAGTTTAGTTGTAATGTATGGTCAAGGTTAAGCATTATAAAAAATAGCTCTTTCCCATGTAAAAAAAATAGCTCTTTCAATGTTTTTTATAACGCTTTACTTAGTTTGATTTATTTTTCTTGTGTGTGTTTCCTTATTGTCTTTCACACACATGTACATGTTATTTCTGGATGTTTTTTGAAACTTTTTCCTCAGAAGAAGAATATTTAAATCTCTCACATCACTCATGAGGATTTTGGCTTTCATATTTTAGGTCAGATGATCTCAAACCTCGTTTCTTTTACATGTTTGAGCATGACTACTATATGAAAGGGCGAGAATATGGGGTCTTTAGTTGTTGATGTTTGCTTGTTTAGTTAATTTCTAGAGTTACACTTCTTGTTTTGGATGTCTATATTTAAAAGGCTTTAAGCCTTTAATGTACTAAAAGGTTGGGAAAGTTTTATCCCACACTTGAGATATGGTTAAATTCTAGTTGATTATCTTTATGGTTATGCTTGACCAAAACTGTAATATTTATCGTAACATCTCATATGTATAATGTTTTTTATATTATTAAATTTTCTAGTTTATTTTTGCCTCTTGGAAGATTTCTTAGGCTACACGCTTCCATGGGTATTATTGTACTTATTTATGGGTTGTTCCAACCCAAACCTCTTGTCAAATATAACTTGTTAAATTAGAATTGACATGCAATGCTATTAAAGAAGTTTTTTTTATCCTTAATGATATACAAAGGATATCTATGAAACTCAAACTTTGTGGCTATTTCAATGTATTTCATATAATTATATTCTCATGTTCTTTATACACTAGTTGTAATCTCTCTTATTTCTGTCTGTAAGTTATTTTTTGGTGAATGGTTTATACCTTTATACAATATTCATCATTCATTATTACCATGTGTGATTTATAGCTATACAACTCACATCTCTAATATTTTTCTCAATGACCTTAGGTCACTCTTCTAGGAATATTATTACCTTGCTTATTTCTTTAGATTATTATGAATAATTATACTATTATTACCAATAATTTGGTAGTTAGTAATGTATAAATTAATAGAAATTTTGATACTATTGATGAAATTGAACTAAAATCAAGAGATTACAAATTTCCTCTACTATTCTATAGAAATGACAATTTAGAAACACATACAATGACATGCAACCACCAAAACCAAAAGAACACAATGATTTACATGGAACCCAACCGAGAAAAACCCTTCTACTTCTTTGCAATGTCATTCTTCAACTCTGAAGCATACCCTACAGTGTAATCTTGTTCCCCTACTTCCTAACTTTCTCTCGCCAACACTTATCCAATTCAAGCCTCAACAAACCCCCTATTTCCTTGCACAATCGTGGAGGAATTAAGATGCTAAAAGATAGGTAAATTTCCTATTTCCTCACACAAATCCTAAAGCAATTGATGACTTGTTCAGTGAAAAATAACTGTACACTCAAGAATATACAAATATAAATAAAAGCATGCTTTTTCCTCCACCTCAACTAGGAAATTCAAATTCCATGTGTGACTGTGTCTATTTTTAGTTGATTCACTAGTTAACTCAGAGATCATGGACTTAATAACAATTCTACTACTCAAATGATATTCAACTAACTCAACTAAATTCTTGAGCTTAGTTAACTCAGTTCAACTAACAATATCTCAACTAGATTGCTAAATATTAGCAACCAATACATGCACAACTCTACCTCTAGCGTGCAAACTCAAATTTACTGAGTAAACTAGTAGACAAGGAGATGTCACACAAGTTAATTGCAATCCAAGTAATCCTACTAGTGTGGAAAATCAAATTACTCAATTTGACTAAGGTACAACTCATAATTGAGCCTTTTTCTTATTCCAATTCCAACACTCCCTCTTAGAAAGAAAAGGGTTCTGCACAACCCCAATCCACCTTCTTCATGATGTATCATAGCACTGCCTCTCACTGTCGTTGTTTCTACTACGAAAACTACATTTGAGAAGCATTCAAAATAATGAATCACTTGTGTCTCTACAACCATCTATTAATAAAAATACACCATTGTTGATTCTGCATTGTGCCTCATGCACTACTACCAACATTGCTCTATGCTCCTCAACATATGACCAGACATACCGAAATTGATCCTTCTGCTACTAAATATTGTGGGCCCTTGTAGCAAGGGTAATTATCCATGAGAAGAGTATATTGGCACTGTTGTTGCTCTCTGAGGGAACCTTCCCAAATATTTTCTACTCTCGGACTAAGGCTCTCCATCGCCCCATGTTACACTGAAATTTGTCACCATGACTATCTGCAGTTAATATGGCTCCATCAATAGTCATATTATCCTCCTGGTCAAGCCTCATACCTCTTCCCTTCATGTCAAACTTCAAAAAGAGAGAAAGTCACTTAAAAACATGTTTATCTCTGAGTACGCAGGTTCTCTCTACCTTGCCTGTGTGTACGCACTCCAAACACACTGTACCTGCATACTTGTATGCTCTGTAAGCCAAAGGATGGGTGCGTACCCCTGTAAAGGTCAAAAGGCGCGAGTTTCATCTTTAAAAAGTTACTTGTGGTCACTTCTAGAGCCTTCTAGAAGAGTGTTTGACGTGTATTGAGCGCCTCCAGATGGTTCATGCATCCCTATGATAGAGGAACTTATCCCATCAAGAGAGGAGCTACCCCATCCAAAAGAGGGAGTATCCCATTGATGTTGGAACTGAATAACCTCCTCTAGAATACTATAAATACAGGCATTGGGCCAGAGGAGGGGAGGTTGAAAGCTGAACATTCTAAGGGTAAATGCTGCTGGAATTAGGACTTCCATTGTTGACTTGTGAGGAGAGATCACTATCCTTCCTTGTTGCCATATTGGGAGTGGGTGAGCTTGTCAAAGTAGAGGAAATCTCTTGTTGGACCCTGGGAGGAGCTTGCACAACACCAAGGCTCAGGTTGTAATGGTTCCTTTTTTGTTTCCTTAATACAAATAAGTCCATTCTTCTCAATGATTTGTTGTTAATGAATTATTTCATGTACTCCTTGGTCTATGTGATGAATATGCTTTGTTTTATGAAATATTCATGTGTTATGTAATCGTTTGCTTTGTTAGTGTATGCAGGTCTTAAAGTGAAGGAGGAGCTCATCTGGATCAGCAAGGCTGGACTGCTACAACAAGCGGACCTAAGGTAAGATCGGAAAACACTTGATCTCTCATAGAATAATGTGTGTTTAGAGAAGGATTGCTCTTGTTTGGTTTGTTTGTCACTAGAGAGTCTTAGACTCCTAGGAAGGTTAGGTTTGTCCGCAAAAATAACTCTTTCTGCATGACAGATTATGTAAAACAAATATCTATTTTTATGTATTTACAAGTAAATTATTTAAAGTGGAAATGTCTTTATAAGTTCAGTAATAATGATTTAATAGGCTACATAATAAGGTGTTGCGTGTGATATATTATTAAAATCTATCCCACCTAAAATTATGATTCAAGGTCATGATCCTAAGCCATATACATCATTTGATTGAAATTCACAAGCCTAAGTCATATACATCACATTGTTAGTTTGAAAGACATCAATTTTACGACACGATAGTGGTGTGAAAGGCACGCCTGCAAATTGTCATGGTGTTTGGTGTGTGACTTATAAGATGGATGAAACCCTAATCTGATATATTTTATCCATACTACTATCTTCTCATTTCACTCTTATTTTACAATTTGAACCAGTAGTGTTTAACAAAGCATAAGCTTTTCACAGTTCCATTTGTGAAACCCATCGTGCCAAGGAGATTTGTAGAAGGGACCTCTAAAATCTAGGTAAGACACATATAGTGTGTATTATAGGACAATAATTAGGTGTTCTCCCTCTCTCTAGCCTCCCATGGTCATACCATATTGTATGGGTATACCATTTTCTTATGCTCCTGCAGTTGCTCCCTATGCTATTGTCTCTATTACATGATTGACATATAAAATACATTAGTCCCACACACAAAATACACTTTTTTGTATTAAATGAAAAATATATTTATTAATGTGGAAACATAACTTTGAATAATAAAAAAATCATCGTTGCACCCAAAACACAGTAATGCACCGTCTCTGGTGTGTTGTCAAACACAACCACACTGACATCATTAAGCACACATGTATGACACACCATTGTTGGTTCACAAATTTAAATTTTCATGGTGGTGCATCGTACTTATGCATCAGTATGCATGTATAACGGTTTCCCACCAGTACGGAACGTTCAGGTTATTGAATGCACCGAGTTATAGCATTTGTGATGGTGACTGAGAAGCATTTGTTTGACTTTCAAATAGACTTGGTGATTCACTTTTCTTTCCTATTTATATTATGTAAAATAAATATATATTTTTATGTATTTATAACTAAATTATTTAAAGTAGACATGTATTTATCATTGTGAACATGATGTAATATTAGCTAGGAGAAATGTGAAAACATGAATTCTAGTGACTATCTCGTCATCAATATGTAGAAAAAATAATATTTTATGAGTTGTTCATTAAGAAATAATAATAATATTTGTAAACCATTTAAGTCTAATATAGCATCATGTAATATTATTTAGCACATATTTATTATTAGCCATCCTAGATGCACCGTAGCTCTATCAAGAAATGAGAGGGGTCAAATCTCCTAAGGTGAAAACCTCGTTTTTGAGTGCAAAACTTGAGGAAAGGTTTGCAACTTGAGAGATTTGATCCCTCTCAGAGCTTGATAGGTTTCTAGTTAAAATAGATCTACGATGGTTTAACTATTAATAATTAATTGTTATAGTTAATAAATTTTTAATTTTGTGAAATTTCACTTAGCCAAAATGTTTTAATTAATAATTTAATTGATAGTTTTTTTTTTGGTTATGTAATTTAACCAAGTCAAAATGTTTTGATAATAATAACATAACATGTCATTGCAACATCTCTTCCAAGAGTGCCTCTTCATGCAAAAATGTAATAAAATTAAATTTTAAAAAATATAATATATTTTTATTGAGAAATAACATGGATTTTAGGCATATGGTATTGATGAGACATTATATTAGCCTACGATATTATAAAAAAGCCTATTTACAAGTTAATAAAATCTATGAGAAAATGAGGGTGAATATTCATGATTAAAAATCTTATTATATTGTAAGTATTAAGTTTTTATGTCCTTATTAATGAAAGTTAAATACTATTACAAAATTATTATTTTAATTTGTCCATGGGTTCTTGGATAGATGGTGATTCACTCCTTGAGTCATCCATTTAATTCCCAGCCCCAATTGGGGTGATATATTGTACATGGTGAAGATGTAGTCTTGCTAAGCTTATATATATATATGGTGAAATGGATCTTAATTTATAACTATTATTTATGTCTTATATAATTTAATGTGGTAGAGGGTTTAGATATATCTAAAAAGTAATTATCAAATATTTTGGTTGTGAAATAAGAGATGGTTTTTGGGCATGTGGTATTGATGAGCTATGGTATTGGCTCATGGTATTGTAGCAAATACTATTTACAAGTTAATAATATCTATGTAAAGTGGGTATGAATATCCATTGTTAAAAATATTATTATATTGTAAGTATTTATATTTTTATGTTCTTATTAATTAAATTTACATATGGTTAGATAATCATTATTTTAATTTATAACATAGATAGATCTTAACTTATAGTTACTATTTATATGTTATATATTTTAATGTGATATGTATATTATGATTTTCTTTTATCTAATAAGTTATTCATAATTTTATGAATAGAAAAAGGATTACAACATTAAAAATAGAATTTTATTATTTTAATTACTTTTAACATTTTAGAGACATTGCAACATCTAGCTCACATCTAGCCCATAGTGGGTTATATATTAGTTTTAACAGTTTATCATTATTTAATTAAGCAATGTTTACAAATATTTTACCATTTATAAATTGGGCATATTAGTATAAATTCAACATATTGAGCTGACATATAAAAATGTTGACAAACTTTTTTACTTTACACCTACACATCTACCCTATAAAAAGTTCACTTGCCTCTTTAAGGGGGAACTTCCAATAGAGAAAATCCCCAACTACAAGTAACTTCACAAGCCTTATTTTACATTTCTCAATTTACATCTTTACATAGTGAAATTTCTAATTTAAATTGGTAAGAATTGCTATCAATTGTAAATTTAAATCGCTTGAAAATATCATAACTCTAGTAATAAATTAAATTTTTATAAAAATAGAAAATTTAAAGTTATATTAAATCTAAATTAATTATTAAAAAATTGACATATTTTTAAATTTAATAATAGAGTGAATTTTATAAACTATTATTGAAATTAGTTAAATTGATTTTGAATAATTATTATTATAATATTTTATATAAAGTTGAATGGGTTATACATTTTCATCTTATTAAAACAAACTAAATTAATGTAATCTTTAAAGTAATTTTTCCCTTGTGAGTAATGAAAAATTTTAATAATTAAATAGTTGATATCAATGAACTATCTAAGCAATAGAATATATTTATCATAATTTACAAATCATAGTTCAACCATTCTAAACTTTGTAATTATAAAAATATCTTTGCATTTTTTTTTAAGTAAGTTGTTTTCCATGCAATTTCGTATATGAAAGTTTGATATAAGTTCACCAATACATAAAATATAATAAATATTATTTCATAAAAATAACATCATGATGATTACCATCTAACCAACATAAACATCATCTAAGATACACGTTCGAATTCACTACGATCATATAATTATATACACCTCTAGCACATATAAACTTCATTAGATAGCACACAAATGTAATAATCTAATAGGGCATCACCATCGTGATCACATCTAGCAAAACACAAACATTTTAATCTAGCATCATCACCAAACACATCCCCAAATTAATATAAATCTCATGTCAAATAACTACTATCACATACACATCTATTTACAAGCACATTAAATGAACATATCTAACATGACCTAACAATAACACCAACATATAAATTAAGTACATAA
>APFE030395614.1:20838-90097 GCA_000404065.3 Pinus taeda | reverse complement strand
ACCATATTAATACTTACCCAGATTACCTATAAATGAATATGATAAACTATATTTTGACCATGTTCATACTATTAACTATAAATGAATATAATATATTATATTTAGATTAAGTTGACCATATTAATACTTACCCAGATTACCTATAAATGAATATGATAAACTATATTTTGACCATGTTCATACTATTAACTATAAATGAATATAATATATTATATTTAGTAAGTTGACCATATTAATACGTACCCAGATTACCTATAAATGAATATGATAAACTATATTTTGACACTGGCTTCTCATTGCATTCTAATTAAAACGGATGCTTCGAAAAACAGAACACAAGCTTGCAATGGCTTAATGGATAAAGGTACTGGCTAACATAGCTAATGTTTCCTCATTTCACGTAAAAGGAAGTTAAATACAGCAAACAGTAAAAATGTAAAACCATACGCTCATTGAGAAGTTGGGTACTTAGATGAAATGGTACTGTTTCCATTTCTCACCACGCAATCACAAGGAAAATACAAAAAATCGTATATTAAGTAAGCTTTAGAAAACCCGTTATCCTTCAGATATTCGATTTTCTTCCAAAATCCACAACTCAAGATGCTAGCCGAAGTCTTCAAAGGGTTTTCCAGGTTTGCAGAATCTAATATTACTGGATTGAAGAGTATTCGTTACCCGCAAACTAATCTTGCGGGTAGACACGCAAACTTTGTATCTGCTGAGATTTGGTACAGTCTGTGTTTGCAGTAGTCGAAGAACCGCTACAGCGTTTTGTAGACGAACAGCTGAAACCCCGGCATTTCTTTGCTCAAAGTTCCTGTGAGGTATCATTGGAGGGTCTGCAAGAAGTGAAGGTTTTTCCAGCTGTGTGCCCTTTCATTCGCCATATGAATTATCTATAGAGTAGAATGCATATATCAGGAGCTGTAGAAAATGAATTAGTTATAGCCAAACAACTGAACACCCGGGGTGCCTTTGCTGAAGTTTTCTGCAAGCTATCATTGCAGCGCCTGCAACAACAACAGGTTTTTCCAGCTGATTGGCCGTCCTTCCTCCTCCATATAATTCCTTATACAGGAGAATACATATATCAGCCGCGGTATAAGAATCAATTACTTATGGCTCAACAGTCTCCATTGCCGAGCTCTCAATGTTCTACACCCGGTAGCTGTATTAGACAATGGATTTCTGTGCGAAAGGAGGAAGAAGACGTCTCGATTCATTGCCGAACGATATTCCATTCACCTATGATGAGCAATTCCATTCGTTACAGAAATTGCTCTTAACCGCCTCCAAGTCGAGATGGCTCACGGCGGCGAGGCCTTTTCGGCTGAAGAGTCGTAGAATGTGCTCGAACAGGAACTCGTCACAGGGAATCGCAAGTACGCCGCGGTCTGCATAGCCGAATTCCTCCTCGGCCTGCTTTAGCAGTGCCCTAAACACTGGATGGTTCAAGTAGGCCACCGGGATTACAAATCGCATATTGCAATGCCGTCCAACGTACACCGCCAGGTGTCCCAACGGCACGTCTGGCGGGATGGCCGAGAACGACCGACGGTGCCCGTTGCTCGACTCGTTCAACGCGATGACATCGACCTGTGTGTTACCGCACACAAAAGTAATCCGGCACGACCGCCAGAAAAGCAGCTTCGCGCCCAGAGCGTGAGCCGCCTTGCGGACGCTGGTCAGCTTCTTCCATTTTCTCGAGAACTGCTCCAGCGTCACAACATGGCGGATATCGATGTATTTTCTTTGCATGCTCATGGCCAAAAATTATTATGAAACAAAGTCGAACTCACAAAAACTGAATCAATATCTCTGGGTTACTTTCGGGACGCACAAGAACCAAAAGGGAAACTCCTCAACGCGGGCTATGTTGTCGAAAAGGAATTTGTAGTGAGGGCTATTTATAATGGAGAGAAGGCCGGAGACTGGATAATGATCAACTCTTCGTGGATTACATAGTCCGGAATCCTGGCATGTGAAATTCATGTAAAGTGAGTTGAATGTAATGTACACGCAAATGGTTTTGACTTTGACCGTAGGGTTTGTTCGATAGGGACCATGGCTCACACGTGAACAGTTTTAGAGTCCAAATCCGTTTTCTGTTCTGCCGTAAAGGGAAGGGTATCAGTAACGAAGTGAAAGTAGGGAGGAGTCATGGGAAAAGCGGTTGGGCCGCCCGTATTCTGTGGGCGTATTCTATTTTATTAGTGATCTGATGGTTACATTTAGGCTTGTATATCGTGGATGACGAAACATGGGGCTTATGTAGTTTAGTTGACATGAGAACTTATATAAGATATGGAAGACTAGCATATGGTGACAATAGAACATGGACCATATATAGGTTAGGTTCACAAGAAAATTTACGTAAATGTCTTGGGAAATCTATGACCTAGAAACGTTCATAATGTTATGATTCTAGAATACATATAATGTTATGATTCTAGAATGAGCCAATCTATGATATAGAAATGTTCCTAATGTTATGATTTTAAAATACACAATAAATGAGCGTCGGATATTTGGAAAATCTTTGGTATTCAATGGTGTAATTTTTTTAGTTGGAATTATATTGGTATTGAAATTGTTTGAATGTTTGTTTTTCTCTATTTTTGAAATTATATTGAAATTTTCAGTTATATATTTGTGGGGTTTGTTCATTCAAATTGTTTTAGGGTATTTAGAAAATTTTAAAATAATTTAAATTATCAATTTTATGGAGAGATAAAAGACATTTCATAAAAATGACAAAATATATTTCATATCTAACATCCAAGAAACAAAAAAATCATTATTTTATTTTATTATCTAAAAATATAAATTATACTGAATATTATTTTATATAATTAAAATAAAACACACATATATATATTAAAATTGGTAACTAGAGCAAAATTCCACTTTAGATAGCTTATTTGATGGGATGATGGTTGCATTAAATTCTGGTTTTCTATAGGATCAAAATTGATATAAAGATCATCTAATTTGGACAAGTAGAAGTGCGTTTTTGAGTTTATGCCCACACATGTGTAAATTGTTCACGTCGATCACATCAACATGTAGACTCATGAAGCCTAGTTGACGTGTCATTCACCCTCAACAACGTGCATAAATATAGGTGAACTCTCACCTCATTTGGTATCATCACCACTCACACATTCTTCTCTCTCCTTCTCTCATTGGTTCATACAACTATTGGGTATTCTCTTTCTCTCACACATTTGGCAAAGGAGAACGAATTTCAGACACATTTTATGGCCAAAATTTCATAACTGTTGCAAGGTTTGACCAATGTTGATTGGACACTTTGACTCATTCTTTGACTGTGATTTTTGTGGGAAAAAATCATTTTTGGCAGGCCATACTATTTGGCATAGGAACTGAGAATTTGTGGCACTTTGACCATAGGGTTGACCACAAACCTCACTGCAGAGTTGACCAAGTTTGTCTATAGTTTTCATGATTGTTTTGGGTTGACTTTGACCACCTTATCAAACCGAGTTTGACTGGGTATGACCGAGCTCCAAAGAGGAAGATTTATTAATGTGTTGACCTTTTTTTACTTTTTGGTTAGGGCTGAATTTGACTGCAGTTGGCTACAGATTGGATAGGGTTGTTTTGATTGTCATTTGGTAAGTCAACTTAGACTTGTTTTTATTCTCTCTCTTGAACATTTGATATAATAATAAGAAGAACTGATCAATGGGTTTTCCCCACATTGGGGCTTTTCTCTCGCATCAACCAAACCAAATCTGGTGGCCTCTTATCTTGACTTGTCTTCTGCATTTTGTTTGATGTTTTGTCTACTTTTACTGTCATTGTGATTAATGATTAATGTGATTTCTATTGGAAAACTAAATTGGAAATTGTCATTGGGATGCTAAAGGAACATTGAAGTAAGTGTGCTAAGCATAGAACATACCATTGTTAACTAAAATTAACACGGTATAAAAGCCCAAGTGAAGACAAAGCCCAAGCAAGAGAAGGAAAAGCAATCACAAAGAGAGATATGTTGAACAAGGTCAAGCCTAAATTTCTTCTACATCTTACTTCAAGACTCAGGATAAGCTCCATGAAAAATATGACTATCATGCATGGGAGATGACTTTGGAATTGACTTTGGAAGAGCATGATGCAATGGACTATGTGCAGGGAAAATTACTGGAGCCTCTTTCAAATGCACTTGTTGTTGCGAATACAAAGTATAAGAAAGGTGAGGTCAAAGCTAAGACAATTATCATAGACTCCATTCAAAAGCATTTGGCTACCTGTATGTATGATTTGGGAACATCTAAGGAGATGTATGATAAGTTGGTTGGTATGTTCAAAGTAAACAATGAAAATCAAATCCTCTTTATTAAAAAAAGTTTGAAGGATACTGAAATGAATAAAGGGGAGTCTATCTAATCCTACTTCATGAGAATAATTCAAATCAAGAATGACTTGATATTTATTGGAGAAGTTATTTTTGACAGAGGGCTCACTCTCATTGCTCTTGGATGTCTTCCAAGACCATGGTATGTATTTTTGACCACCATTCTCAACAACGATAGGATGTCTAGCTTCGATGAGTTATTGGCTAGAAACACTCAAGAGGAGACTAGGATGATGGAGAGAAATAATCCCTCTAATAGAAATGAACCTACTTCTTTCTCTGCTCATGCAAACAAGAGAAATAATGTTAGTCCAAGGAGATAGGGCCAGGAGTTCAATAATGGATTTAAAAAATGAAGGAAAGGAAGGTGCTACAATTGTAACGGGTTTGGCCACTATGCTAGAGAGTGTCCTCACAAGAAGGATACTACAAGGGATGGCGACAAAAATAAAAATAATTACAAAGGTAGTGGCAATAGAATAAATAACTGGTTCAATAATAAAGGAAAGAGGAATGCTCGCACTGCTCAATATGGAAATGGTCAACCTCCCAAAAGGACGAAAATTTCTAGGTATGAGGAAAGTAATGTTGTAGAGAAACAAAATGAATTTTATCTTATTTTTTCTTTATATACTACCTCTCATTTGGATATGTTGGATCATTGGTTGATTGATAGTGGAGCCTCAAGGTACTTCACTGAGTACATGAAGACCCTCTAAAATTTGGTTGAAAAGAAGTCTAATTTAGAGGTCAAACTTGGAGATAATTCCACCTATCCTGCGAAAGGGATAGGTACTGCCACTCTTCCCTTAAATCAAGGTCAAACCATTCATATGCAAGAAGTATTGTATGTACCCGATTTGAAGAAGAACTTGGTGTCTATTTCTGCAATGGAAGATAAAGGCTTCAAGGTAGCATTCCTTGATGGAAAGGTATGTATTTGGCAAAGAAACCCTAAATATGCATTTAAACATGGCTTTAGGGTTGAAGTTCTATATCAAGTTTGAGGAAGTCCTTTGGGATCCTTGACTCGCGATACTTCTCTTCAATATAAATTATGGCATCAGAGACTTTCCTAGCTTCATTACAAAGTCTTACCTAGGGTAAGGAAGATGGTCACATGTATGTGTGAGTTTAACATGAATCATGAAGGATTTTTCTAGGGTTGTGCAGTTGAAAAACTTACAATGGGACCATTCCCTTGAAGTGAAAGCCAAACTACTAATATTATTCAATTGTTCCATTTTAACCTATCTAATATGTTTCCCATAACATCATTTGGAGGATAATTATACTATGAAATCTTTTTGGATGACTTATCCCGCCAAACATGGATCTATTTCTTAGAAAAGAAGGATGAATTGTTCGAATGGTTCCATTCTTTCAATGCCTTGGTTGAAAATAAAACAGGGAAGAAGATCAAAATATTGAGGACCGACAACAAAATCGAATATGAATCAAATGAATTTAATGAACTTTGCAGAGAGGCTAAAATTAAGAGGGAGATAACCATTCCATACACTCCTGAGAAAAATGGAGTTGCTGAAAGGAAGAATCAAACAATCATGGAAGACACCCATGCCATGCTCCATGATCAAGGTCTACCAAAGTTCTTATGCGGAGAAGCTTCCAACACTGTTGTGTATGTTCAAAATAGGAATCTACGTCAAGCACTGGATTTCAAGACACTCGAACAAATTTTCACTGGTAAGAAACTTGATGTTTCTCACTTTAGAATATTTGGTTGTGTGTGTATTTGCATGTTCCTAAAGAAAAAAGAAACATTTTAGAAGCATCTGGGAATAAAGGTATATTTGTGGGCTATAGTGAAAATTCATAGGCATATTGAATTTCTCTGATTGGTTGAATAAACGAGGAAGTAAGCCATGTTGTTACCTTCGACGAAGAGACTGCTCTTGGGAACGCCATAGATCTCCCCATTCCAAGGAACAATAATGATGATGCTGTAGAAAAGTAGAATGAACCTCTAACTTATGAGCCTATGCCTGATGTTGAAGGCTCGATGGATCCCATTGATCCACCTCCTGGTGATCCCTTTACCTCATGGAAAATACCTTTGTGGCTTAAAGATAATCTAGAAGATGATGAAAGGCATATTGCTCCAAGAGGGACATTTCATGAAAGTAAGAAGCCGAAAAGGTACCAGGGATATTTGGCTGCTATCAGTACTATTGTTGAAGATGAACCATGGACATTTGAAGAAGAAGTAAAACACCAAATATGGAAGGATGCGATGAATGAGTATGCATCAATCATGGCAAATTATTTCTAGGACTTGGTTCCTAAACCGAAGGACAAGTTTGTCATCACATAAAAATGGATTCACAAAATCAAACATGGTGCTGATGGGAGTTGTGAAAAATATAATGCTATGTTTGCTACTCAAGGCTTCTCCCAAAAGGAAAAAGTGGACTATGAAAATATATTTACCTTAGTTTCTTGATATACCCTATCCCATCTATTATTTCCCTCGTTGCCTCTCAAGGATGGAGCCTACATCAAATGGACGTTAAAACCGCCTTCTTTCATGACTCACTTAAGGATGAAGTATGCTTGGAAAAACCTCAAGGGTTAAAAGTACAAGATCAAAGGACACACGTATGTAGGTTGGAGAAAGCACTATATGGGTTGAAGCAAGCTGGTAGGACATAGTATGAGAGGATTGATAGCTAGATTAGGAAGCTAAGATTTATGAGGAGTGATGTTGATTCTGACCAATACTTCAAGGTTGAAAAGGAAATGCCTCTAATTTTGTCCCTTTATGTAGATGATCTCTTTCTGATAGGTGCAAACCCTCTCATTTTTCAATCCAAGAGGGAGTTGGCTTCTGAGTTCGAGATGAAGGACATAGGTTTGATGCACTAATTCCTAGGCCTCGAGGTTTTGCAAAAGATAGGTGATATTTTCCTTTCTCAAGAAAAATACATTGTGAATCTACTCAAGAGATGTGGGATGGTATATTGCGTTTTTGTGTCTACTCTGATGGAACTCAACTTCAAGAAGCTATGTGGAGGTATTTCTAGGCCGAATTAGAAAAGCCTTTTGAAAATAGATAACTTGTGGGGGCCCTGATGTCCTTGGTAAACTCTCGTACAGACATATGCCTTGCTGTAAATACGTTGAGTCAATTTATGGTTGAGCCTAATCGCACACACTGAACTACTGCTAGGAATCTCTTGAGATATCTTCGTGGCACAATCCACTATGGACTAAGATACATTGCGAGGTATTTGAGGCTACACGGATATGCGAATGTTAACTGGTCTGGTAGTGTGTTGGATTGTAGTATCACATATGGATGTTGCATCTCATTAGGGTCTGCTTCAATTTCTTGGATGAGTAAGAAGCCGAAATCGGTTACTCTAAGCATCATTAAGACCTAAAACATTACATCTAGTATGACCTATTGTCAATATGCTTGGTTACGGAAGATCTTTCGTGAGCTATTTGAGCATGTGGTAGATGCCATCATGATATTGTATGACAACTAGAGTGGGATTCACCTTTCATACAATCTTGTGTCCCACAACCGCTCCAAGCACATTGATATCATGTATTGCTTTACCCGGGATATGGTACAAGAAGGAGCAATAAGGCTCCAATACATGAGGAATGATGAGGAGGTGGCAGATATCCTCATGAAGACGTTAGGGAAGGTTAAATTATTAGCATTCTGAGAGATACTTTGAGTAATGGAAAGGGCCTCTCATGAGAGTCTTGCTTGAGTTAGACATTAAGATCTGGGAGAGCCTAGGGGCTTGGGGTACTTATTGGAGCTATGAGCGACCATAGGGTGAGTGTTTCACCTTCCCTTATTGGTGCGTTGTGTAAATAGTGAGTAGTTCACCTTCCCCTATGATTGATAACATGTGTGTAGGGTGAGTGGTTCACTTTCCCCTATGATTGACAATATATGCACAGGGTGACTGGTTCACCATCTCCTATGGCATATGAGTAGGATGAGTGGTTCACCTTCTCCTGTTGATGCCTCAACATACATCCTACCCTAGTATTCCGAGACTCATGGGAAGTACCTCTCATATATCCAATGAGTTTAGAAAAGTGAATAGGGACCATAGTACTACCGATGGATGCATCATGTAATTTTGTACTCACTATGTCTAGGATGCATGATGTTCAACAATTTGATCTGGGATCAAGTATTATTGAGGTTGTACCTCTCAAATGAATTTTGTTAGTGGAGAGTGGTTAGGTCTTCTCACTCACTCTTCATTTATTCTTCTTCATTATTCACATTAGTGTTCAACGGAGCCGAGATGAGATGAGATGCAAAGATGGTACATGAAAACAATACGACATGATGGTTGATCATGATGGATGGATTGATAGGTGGAATTGTCCCTATTTTAGAGGGAGTGGTTCACCTTCCTCTATGATTGATGACACATGTCTGTAGGGTGAGTGGTTCACCTTCCCCTACGATTGATGACATATGCATAGGGTGAGTGGTTCACCTTCTCCTATGGCATATGAGCAAGATGAATGATTCACCTTGTTGATGCCCGAACATACATCCTACCGTTGTAGTTTGAGGCTCATGGGAAGTACCTCTCATATATCCAATGAGTTTGGAAAAGTGAATAGGGACCATAGTACTACCGATGGATGCATCGTGTATTTTCATACTCACTATGTCTAGGAGCATGATGTTCAACAACTTGATCTCGAGTCAAGTATGATTGAGGTTGTACCTCTGGATTGAATTTTATCAGTGGAGAGTGGTTAGGTATTCTCACTCACTTCTGATTGATTCTTATTCATTATTCACATCAATGTTCAACAGAGCAGAGATGAGATGAGATACAGAGATGGTACATGACAACAGGATGGCATGATGATCAATGATGATGGATGGATTTATCCCTATTTTAGAGGGAGTGTTAAAATTGGAAAATAGATCCAACTTCCACTTTATACAACTCATTTGATGGATATTATGATTTCCTCAAATTCCTCTTTTTGATAGGACCAAAATTGATATAAAGATCATGTAATTTGGACAAGAAGAAGTGTGTTTTTTAATTTATGCCCACACATGTGCAAATTGTTCAGGTCGACCACATCATCATGTAGGCTCATGAAGCCCAATGGATGTGTCATTTCACCCTCAACGACTTCTATAAACACAAGTGAACTCTCACCTAATTTTGTGTCAGCATCACTCACACATTATTCTCTCTCCTCCTCTCATTGGTTCGTACAACTATTGGGAATTCTCTCTCTTAGATGCGTGGAAAAGGAGGACGAATTTTAGACAGATCACAGGGCCGAAATTTCAGAACTGTTGCAGGGTTTGACTAATGTTGATTGAGCACTTTAACTCATCCTTTGGCAATGATTTTTGTGGGAATTTAGTTTTTTGGCAAGTCGTACCGTTTGGCACATGAACTGATAATTTCAGGGCACTTTGACCTCAGGGTTGACCACAAACCTAATCGCAGAGGTCACTGTAGAGTTTACCAAGTTTGAATGCAATTTTCAAGATTGTTTTGGGCTAACTTTGATGACCTTATCGTGTTGAGTTTGACTAGGCATGGGAAAAATCCAAAGAGGGAGATTTTCTATTGTGTTGACCATATTTGAATTTTTGGTTAGGGTTGAATTTGATAGCAGATTTGATAGGGTTGTTTTTACTGGGACTTGGAAAGTCAACTTTGAATATTTTACTCTCTCTCTGTCGAACATTTGATATAATAATAAGTGGAATAGATCAAAGAGCTTTCCCCAAATTGGAGTTTTTCCCTAACATCTGCCAAATCTAGTGTCCTCTTCTCTTGGCTTGTCTTATGCATTCTGTTTCATGTTATGTCTACTTCTATTTTCAATGTGATTAGTGGTTCATGTGATTTCTATTGGAAAAATAAATTGGAAATTGTCATTGGGTTGTTAAAGGAACATTAAAGTAATTTTGCTAAGCATAGAACATACCATTGTTAACTAAAATTAATAATATATATATCTCAAAACAAAAAATCTGAGTTTTCTTTGATAATTGAGTTGATTATATTATTTTTGACATATATTTTAGCATATAATTAAATTATGAATTTTGAAATTCTAAGCTTATGTTATATTTTAAATTTTAATTCTAAAATTTATAGTATATAAAAAAAATATAGGAGAAAGTTTTAAGAATGAAAATCACATTATTTTCTATTTTTTAAAATATTTTAAAATTTGAATTAAATATCCTAATAAGAAGAAAAGAAAAATTCTACATTTCTAACATACAACAACATATTGACTTTGCTTGTCAGAATGAAAATATTGTGTGTGATGATTTCATTGAATATGGCAAAGATTGTAGGATTTTGACAAAATCCATTAAGAACCTTGTGTTGAATCCTTCCAAGTTGAAAAGAAAAAATGTTACATTACTCTAATCAAAATAAAAAAAAAGGTATGATATACATAGAAATAAATACTTTTAAAAAGGAAAATCACATGGCTAACCATCAATTATGATAATGATTGTAACATTGTTATAAAATACATGGATAAGCTTGTGATGGTTCCCTAAAAGTTAGCAAGGTAAAATATTATAAAACATTAATAAAAAATAAAAATTAATATGATATAAATAGAAAACAAGAGATACTTCTATGCATTTCTACATTATATCCTAAAAGATTATGGAGACAAATTATAACTTGAAAAACTAAAGGATATCATAAGGAAAGATTGGGATTTGTACATTAATAATATTTATCAATAACTCGTTCTTATGGAAAAAAATCAAATTAATACTTTTTAGAGAGAAAACATCACAATTTTTATTCAAACATTTAATGGAAATTACATTTTTCACGTGCTCATTGAACTTACAATTTAATGCTACATATGTAAAGGGAACTTCATTTTTTTTCCCTAGAAAGTTAATCCTTAACCCTCCCCTTTGTTCCTTCTTCTTTTTAACCTCATCCCACCCTGCTCCTATAGAGGACTCAATAAATTTTAATATTGAATACATATTTCTTAGATGTATATGGAGTATCAATTTATTATTTGAATGAAAGTTGTTAAGTTTGTGAAGTGAGTCCATTCCTCCTAGTTGTCTTCATCTTCCATACCCTAAAGGAGGGATACTTGGAAGTTTTTCTTTTTTCTCTATATTTTGAGGGAATGTTTAAATCTTCAACTTGCACTTCTTTGAATTTATATTATTATCCTTTTCTAAACATATCCTTGGTAGCTAAATTTCCATAGTTTAATAATCCTCACTATGTACATACAATTTCTTTGGATTTATATTATTATCCTTTTCTAAACATGTCCTTGGTAGTTAAATTTCCATAGTTTAATAATCCTCACTATGTGCATACAATTTCTCACATAATTGTAACTACATTGGCCAAGGTATTTACCCTTTATTCATTTTTAAGTGAAACTCATTCTTGGAGACAAGGGTCCACAAGTTGGATTGCTCATTATTAGATGTAATAGAGAAAAAGGCAATTGTATAATTTAGAACCTCGATTCATTTATAATTTTCTTTTTGTATTATTAACTTATTTCGTAGACCCTCAATTATATTGATCTCAACACATATTAAACTATATGTGAAGAAGTATAACTTAACCCACTTAATATCTATTTTATGTGTTCACCCATGGTATTCCTAATATCTTAAAAAAATTATAAATGGCTGAAATGGAATGATAGATTTTGGAGTTTACTTTTCGTAATAGACATAGTAGTAGGCTCAAGATTTTGGAAGCATGGGATATTTCAAGCAGCACGGATATACCTTACAATGCTTTGTTTAATACAAGTAGATATGGTCATACATGTTTTATATAGGAGGACAGAAACCGTCGAGGTAAAGTTTTATTCCAAATGATATGATAAAAGTAAAGGGTGATTTTGATCTCCAACTCACAACCCTCATTGGCACCTCTTCATATTTCTCGATGATATATGCCTCAAGAGAAATCATAGTAGAATCCTTATTTCCAACCATGTAATTTAATAGAAAAATCTTCAAGAAGATGAAGGAAGTTCCTTACAAACTACCCTTATAGGTAGTAAGTAAACCAAAATGAACATTGTATCTTTGGAGCTGTTGTAAAAATTTAATAGATTATGGTTTCTAGTTGTTTAATTTCAATAAAGTGTCTTTGTCCTTCCATAGGGATATTTATAGGAGCTCTAATTTTTTCTTTATATTTACTATGCGATGAAGAATTCTCACCCACAAAAGTAATGTTTTTTCTATGGAAAGCATGACCACAATTTATAATTTTTCTTTTCATGTCATAACCCTCTTATAGTAAAATGATTGAGTGATGTCTAAACTATTGTGAATATTTTACTAGACAATTTGTCATAATGGATTTACTAAAATCTACACTTTGACTATTTATTTCTCTTTATATTTGTGGATTTCTTAATTATTGTTTACTGTTAAGCTTCACAATTGTCATAATTATTGTGATAAATTTATCAATTTTTATATCAATATTTTATCCTTCTTGATTCATAGTCATATTCTTTTGCTCAATATGGTTTAGACTTTGGTAAAATCTATTTATTTATAGAACTATGCTTTAACAATATGGACAACGTTGTTTTATTTATAAATTGAGCTAACGATATGTTGAATAAGATTTTGTTACGAATAGGGACTATGAATATGAGTATAAAGTTAATGCATTCAGGAAGGTTAGTGGTTAATTCGAGAGGATTTGTTTCCAAATATGGAGTTAGTTCCAGCAGCAAAAAATTTGGTTTTCTCGTCGAAGTTTGAAGATTTATCTTAATTTAGGAAGAACGTCTTAAGAATCTTTGATATTTGGGACATTTCTTATCTAGTATATCCTCTATTGTAACTTCGTTTTTGTATTATAAAAGCAAAAGAAGTCGCCTCTGGTAGGGGGTGAAAATTTGTAATTTTGATATAAAATAGTGAACTAAACCCTAATTATACTTACTATTTGAAGACCGTAATGAAAATAATTGTGAATTAGTTTTAGCTTTTATTATATCTTGATCTAAGTTCCTTTTAAAAGGCAGACTAACACCTCGTGGTTTGGGCCTACTCCGAGGATGAAGTGTTGTATTACATGCTTATAATAAATTAGTTTAATTTTGCATTATTTACTTTTCGAATCGTTAAAGGTCTTTTATCTAATAAGTGAATCATTCTTGGAGATATTATTTGTATTTTCGACAATAGTAGGATTTCATTGATCATTTTTAATTGTTGTTTCCCGAATAGGTAGCTGTTTTTCCTATGGTTTCTTCTTGTTGTTTCTTTGCATGTTAATATTATTTAATAGATGCTGGTTCATTTGGAGAATAGTTAAATAGTTGAAAGTTTTGAAATAAAATATTTCTTAAGTTGTTACTTGATTTTAAGCGTTATTTAAAATAATACAAGTAATTAGTTTTGCATTTGAAATCCAGTTTCGCAAGAAAGATCCGATTTGATTTATATATATAGTTTGTTTTTTAATCGGTTGTTGTGATTTCCTTATAAGTAGGATCAATTTACATTTACGCGAAAGAGTATGATTTCAAACCAATTCATATCACACCAACGTTGGTTTTTGGTAGTTCCTTGCATATATTTTATCGACTACCTTGAAATAAAAAGACGACTCCCTCGGTTGATAAGTTAATGTTAGATTAATAGTTATTTATTTTAAACAATTAATAGTCCCAACATTTTGGCATAATTTCCAGAGTGGCTGTAAAAGAGAATGCTACCATACAAATGACTCGTTTTATATGAATACTTGATTCCTTGAGGGTCAGATATTAAAGATGGAAGGTAAGAACCTGCACAGGCACACTAGATAAACTTCTGGTGGAGTTTATCATCAACTAATAGGTTCAAGTCATATAGTATGCATGACTATAAAGGTAAACATAGCTATAAATAAAAAATAAAGAAATCCAAAAACTACTCCAATAACTAACAAAACCTAGGGCCAAGTCAACCTTGGGAGATCAACCTTTATAAATGACATCAGAAGGAAAAAAAAATATCAAGCTTTAGTAGGACCCTTACCATTATCCATAAAGGATCTACTTATATTATCACTCATGTGGTAGGCTCCTATGTTGTAGCGGAAGCTAATATTCAAGATAGAACTTCAAGATTTGTAGTAAAAGAAGAGGAGAATTTCCAGTACTCATCGCTTGGGTATCTCGATATTTGTAATAAGAGTGAGGGATATTGTTATAATTTAAGGGAAGGAAGAAGTGAAACAAGTAACCAAAATTTGCAACCTGCTAAAAAACAACCACCTATAACACCAATATCAAGGTAAGGAATTGTGATTCTTGACTTAGGTGGTGTTGTTAGGTCTAGACAAGATCTAGAACCTTAGTATCGTACTAGTCCCTTCGAATTAGTTCCTCATAAATTTGTAATTCCATAGGGCTATTGGAAAATCTTTGACCCAATTGTGAGACAAGTAAGCAAATCAACCAAATCGACCTCAATAATAGAATTCCCTATCAATGACCCATAGGAAAATACACCCATGAATTCCATACCACTTAAGGGTCTTCCAAACTCTCATAGATTTGAATAAGAAGACGCGAATGCGTTTATGTTTGAATTCAATGTTCTATGCTAAAGATATAACTATACCATTGATGCCCAAAAATTGAAATTGCTCCCTTCTACTTTGAAGGGAGAAACACTACGATGGTTTATGGGATTAGGAGGTCATACCATTAATTCTTGGGATGAAATGAAGGAAGTCCTTCTTACCAAATATTATGACTATTGTCAATATAGATATTTAAAAGGAGAAATATTTAAATGCCTTACAAAGAGGACAATACTTTAGAAGAATGCATATAAAGGGTTCAATATAATTACACAGGTCACCATACACCTCTCTTCCTAAAGAAGTATTGAAAAATGCCCTTATCAGAGGAATGAGATATGAATGGTTAGAAACAATTACTTTAATTGAACAATGATATATCTTTAAGGAAGAATATGATGATATTGTTAAATTATATATCAAGTGCTCTCGAGGAAGTTTAAGGAGTAGGCATTGAATACAAGATCTTTAGAGTAAAATCTATAGGGTTACTAGTGGAGGATTCACTTGTTCAGAAATAGGTAATTTGTTAGAAAATTTTAAAATTGATATTCTTGGTATCTTTACCACACAGTTTGATGTTATACGAGTGAAACAAAAATAGGTAGAGGTGAAGCAAGCCTTAGATATTTTGTGTCCTCATTGCCATCGAAAACATGGACACAAATAATGTCTAGTAGATGTGATTGAAGCCTACGTTATTTGTGAAAAATAACATTCAAATAATTTTTTTCCATCCCTGCCAAGATTAAAAGAAGTTTACAAGAAGGCTCGAGAGGAACTTGAACCAACATATGTTACGGCCTAGAAATGACAATGGAAATATTGTCCTCCAGGTATGGACGAATCTCCTTGTATGTTTTATCTTGGCCATAATCAACAACAATATCCTGGACTACCTTGGAAGTGTTAACAATAGCCTACACCAACCTCTAAGAGTCAACAATATCCTGAATCACCCTGATAGAGTCAACAATATTCTACAACATCCTCGAGAAATCAACCATACCTTGGATCTTTGTGGTAAAATCAACAATACTTTGGGCCATCCCGATGAAGTCCACAAAACATGCAATACCCTTACCAATGGATAAATTAGGTTGCTTAAGGGCTAGTATGGCTTGAAAATTGGTAACGCCCTTTTTGTCTGATTAATCAACCTTTAGGGGCATTATTATAGTCACATCATCATCATAGTTATATCCATAAAAAACAAAGCTTCAATTACCCCCAAACACTTCGCCACTGCTACGCCCTCAATTTCCCACACAACCCAACTCCAACCCAAATAATACAATCATTGAACTATTAGAAATATTAGATATGTTGGTTTTCAAGCCTCTGTGGAAGTTTTTTGTAGCTTCTTGTTCCGGATTATCCACAGTTTCCAGTTTAGTCTGTCGACGTTTCGAACCCCAACGGGGGTCCATCATCAGGACGCTTGCATTCATCTCATTTCTATCCTTCAGAAGCGTCCTGATGATGGACCCCCGTTGGGGTTCGAAACGTCGACAGACTAAACTGGAAACTGTGGATAATCCGGAACAAGAAGCTACAAATATTAGATACTTATGAGTATTTACTCCGCCTTATAGAATGTAGTGAGATTCAATTAGGATTGGGGCAAAATGTTTTTACAAAAGATTCTCCAATAAATTATTTGCAATCAGAAAATGAAAAATATAAGAAAGAGAAAAATTGAATTCAATTTGAAAAATATTCAATAACTACAACCTATGGTGCGTTAGAATAATCTATATCATCAACGTCATATTTGCTTCTTGAATCTGGAAAAAATAAAAATGAAACTAAGGTTATAGGTGTTCATCCTCTGTTCTTAGAAAGATTGATTGTAATTAAACAACCAGTATACCCCAAATTTGATTTAACAGGCAAAACCTTTGTGTCAAGATTCCTCTCTTACATGCTATTAAATATGTGCCTATATATGAAAATATTGTCAAGGATTTGAGCATTAAGAAGCCTAGTAAGAAACCTAAAGATCTTCCCACTATCCATGTGATTGGGAAACTGTTCGATGTAATCCTGTAGAAACAAATTCCTATGAAATATGAAGACCCTAGAAATCCTGTAGTCAGTGTAAAACTGCAAGGCACCAGTTTTCCAAATACTTTGGTAGAACTAGAAGTTGTTAGCAATATTATGACATTAAAATATTGTGTTTTTCATGGATTACATGAGATGGGACCAACTCCTACTATGTTGGAACTAGCTGATAGATCTGTGATTAAACCAGAAGGAATCCTTTAGGACATAATTGTTTCAGTGGACTCTTGCACACATTGCAAGAAGGAAGGCCATTATGATGAACATTGTTGGAAGTTGCTTCAAGAGTTGAAGCCAAAGACATTTAGTGAAAATGGCAAGCAAATGACGGTGGCAACTGTGCAATAGGACCTTGGATCTAATTTAGATGATGAGACATGGATCACAGAAGTGGGCACACAAGGTACTCTTTCTCTTCATGCTAACGAAAATTCTAAATCACATGCAAGGACAAGTTATTCAAATGAGCCTCTTGTAAATTAATGCACAAAAGAGAATTGAATTGTTACACATTAGATTTGTAATGTAACATACTAAAGTGGAAACGTTGTTTGATCTAGGCTCACAGGGAAATTTGATTTCATAATTCTTGGTTAAAAAGTTAGGATTAGAGACCAAGCCTCATCTGAAACCATACCTTCTTAGTTGGGTGGGTGATAAATAAAAATTACATGTAACCAAGTAGTGTAGAGTTAGGTTTGTGATTACATCCAAACTAGTAGATGAGGTTGAACTTGATGTTGTACCCTTGGATATCTGTGGCATTGTATTGGGGAGTCTGTATTTGCATGATAGGAAAGTAGTTTTATTCTACTATGAAAACAAGTATCATGTCATGAAAGATGAGGTAGAATAAATTGTTAGAGTTCATCACGCCAAAATTTTGGAAATATTGTAAATGTAGGTCAAATGAATATATTTACTAATTCCAACAAAGGGTTCCTGCTCATGGTTGTGAGAGAAAAATATGATGAGACATATCAATCTTTCGAAGGTTGTGATCCCACTCATAAAAAGGAATTTTATGGAATTGTTTCTAAATATGATGGCCTCTTTCAACTACCAAGTGGGTAGCCTCTAAAGCGTGAGATCCAACATGAGATTCACTTGCAGTACGATGCTCTTTTACCCATCATTGGTATGTACAAGTTGTCAGCCATTGAGATGGAGGAGATAAAGAAGTAGGTACTTGAATTGATGAACCAAGGGGTCATAAGGCCAAGTTATTCTCCATGCGATTCACCTATCATGTTGGTGCTGAAAAAGGATGGCACATGGAGGATGTGTGTCGACTACTGGGAAGTCAACAAAATAATGATGAAGAATTGATATCCTCTCCCTCAGATTGATGATTTGTTAGGTCAATTGAAAAATTCTATCCATTTCACAAAACTAGACTTCCACAGTGATTATCACCAGGTCGGGATTGCAGAACAAGATGTATGGAAGATTGCATTCAAGACAAACCTTGGGTTGTTTGAATGGCCGGTGATGCCATTTGGACAATGTAATGCTCCCACCACATTAATGATGGTGAAGAATGATATTTTGAGGCATTTTATTGATGATTTTGTTCATGTGTATCTTGATTACATTCTTGTTTACAGTAGGACATGGGATGATCATGTAAGTCATGTTAAAAAAGTGCTTGATGTTTTGAAAAAAGAAAAATTATATGTCAAAATATCAAAGTGTCAGTTTGGGAAGACCTCTTTGGTTTACTTATGTCACATTATGAGTGGTGGACAATTGAAAATAGATCTTTCTAAAATTGATGTGATTTTATAGTGGCCTAAGCCCATCAATGTTACATAGGTTCATAGATTTTTGGGTATATTACAATATTGGAGAAGGTTCATTTCCAACTTCTTCATAATTACATCCCCCTTACATGCATTGAGTAGTGTGAAGAAAACATTTCGGTGGGGAGGAAATCAACAAAAATCCTTTAATGAATTGAAAGAGAAAATAAACACTGCACTAGTTTGGGTCTTACCTTATGTCCAACAACCTTTCAAGATTGAGACTATGCTAGTGGATATGCCGTGGGAGTAGTATTGATGCAACAGAGAAAACTTATATCCTACCATTTGAATACGTTCTCCCAAGCTGTCGTGAAATATCCCACATAAAACAAGGAGTTGTATTTCTTGGTTCAAAATATGAAGAAGTGGAAGCACCTGATCAACAAGGAGACCATCATTCACACAGATCACCAACCCTTGTTGTACCTCCAGTTCCATACCAAGCTTCAATAGGCACATCATTTCATATGGATGGGATTCCTTCAACAATTTCACTTGGTAATAAAATACAAGAAGGGTGCCAACAATAAAGTAGTAGATATGGTTTCTCACCCTCCTATTTCTACATCTATAGTTTTGCAAAATTCCTATTTATATTTTGAAAGTTATGTTGAACAATATGGTGATGATTTTAAGGAGATTTATGCAAAATAGAGTCATGGATCACAGGTGGGTAATTACCATTTTGAGGGAAACTTGTTATATCACCTTGGAAAACTTTGTGTCCACACTAATTAACAAATACATGTAATTAGAGAGGAACATACCTCTCTTATGTCACATAATTTTGGTGTGTGGGAAACTTTGTGTCATTTAAAGATGTTGTGTTATTGGCCTCACATGAAAAATGTTGTGACTCGATATGTAAAGGGATGTGTGCTGTGCTCAGTTACAAATCCCACTAATAAAAAAATTGCGCTCTACACACCACTCCTTGTTCTGAGTCATCCATGGGAAAGTGTGTCAATTGATTTTGTGGGCAATTTTCATTTTCCTAGGATAGGTCATGACTATTTATATGTCATTGTGGATTTATTTAGAAAAGTGTGTGTATTAATGCCTTGCAAAAAGCAAGTCATTACAGAGAAGACTGCTCATCTCTTCTCCCAATTTGTGTCGGTCCACTTAGGGATGCCAACATTCATTTGGTTTGATTGAGACTCTCGATTTCTTGGAGATTTTTGGATGAGTTTGTGGAGAATGGTGGACACCAAGTTGAAGAGGAGAACATCATTTCATCCATAGGGAAGCAAGAAAATAAAGGTTGTCAACTGCATAGTGATACACTTACTATACGACTATTGTGGCAAGTATCCCAAGTTGTGGGATGAGCATCTTCCTTATGTATAACATGCATATAACTAGGCAGTGCATTCATCCACTAAGAGCTCACCATTCGAGACATGCTTCGGTTATTTTCCAAAGGATCTCTTAGACATGGTATTTGGGAGAGATGAATATTCTAGAGGGTAAGATGACAGGTAGAAAGCGCAGAAGTTCATTTAGTGAATTCAGATGATTCACGAGGTAGTGCAGGAGCAGTTGGAGAAAAGTCAAGCTCGATACAAAGCTTCACATGATAAGCACTGAGTCGATCACTAGTTCCAGGTTGGAGACAAAATGTGGCTCCACATCAACAGAGAGAAAATGAAAGGGGAAGGAAAGAAGTGACGACCAATCTGATATGGCCCATTCACCATATTAGATAATATTGGAGACAATGGTTTTTGTTTGGATTTTCCATTATATATGTAGATGTACTCAGTGGTGAATTTTGAAAATTTGAAGATTTATGAGCCTTCGTTGATCATGGACAGAAAAGAGGTTGGTGAGGTTCCTACAGTGGATGATTTTGCACCTGAATACTTGGGAAAGCTACCAAAGGACATCATTCTCATCACGAAGACCGAAACTTCATGATGGGGAGACATGGTACCTTCGTATTGGTTTCAAAGGAATACATTCTGGTAAGTCTCGATGGATGGAAAACAAGAAAGTGACGGAGCAATTCCCTCACTCACCAATTGACTGATAAATATTTTGGCAGTCCACAATTTCATTAGTGGGGAGGAATGATCTTGGTGGATCCAGAAATAGAAGTGGCCTTGAAAGTAGCTCAAAATTCAAATTCTTCAGATGGAATTGAAACCATGAAAAAATCATAGTGTTCATCGCCATGATTCCAATCGTGTAAACGACACTAAAATTCAATTTCGTATGATCAAGTTATAGATGGTAAAAGTTCTAGTCAAACTTGGCCAAGTGGCAAACACTAACGAGGAAACAATTTGGCAGAGTCACAGAGCATGGAAAGCGATAGTCGAAATGGGTGAATTAGTTGCCTCTTTAATTTGTCTAATATCAATTATTTTTTCGTGGAAAAAATAAACTATTGTGCTATAAAAAAAAAAATATATATATATATATTATATATATATATATATATATATATATATATATATATTGGGGGGCCAGGCTGCCAGCCCCGTCACCCCTCAATAGTCCTTGACCAAAAAAAATAGGGTGGGCGGGTCACCCCCGGCAAACCCGCCCAACCCCTATTGTAACTCCAGTGGAACCACGTACCAAGGTTGAATCATATTATAATCGCCGATTTTAAAAATACATATAGCCATATTTTTCAAAACGATTTCACACCAAGTATGGGGTGGGCGGGGTTTGAACCATGTTCACCCACACCAAATCTACTGAGCCTTACCATTGGGCCAACGACCCATACTTTGATTAATCCACCCATGAGCTTATATTTAACCTCACTTCTTCCATTGGAATAAGAAAGACAAAGGGCGGAAGTTAGAACCTTGAGTGACCAGAGGGAACCAAACCATGAGTGGGGGAATCTCCGAGATTTTAAAAAGATTCCTTTAGAGGGAAAGAGGTTCCAGTGTCAAAATTTGATAAGTTTATAGTTGATTTTGCATGTTTTCATGCTAGGAATCCAACCGTCTAGTCCGTTTCTCCAGCAGAGGTCTGCATTTTCAGGCCATCATACGAAATGGAGGTATAAGGATCATTTTTGCAAAGTTTCTTGTAACTAATTTCTTTGCTGCCATTTAATGAAAGAATGCCTCCCCACTTTGAGCAGGGCCCAGAAACATAGCCCACATTGTGTGAAATTTGTTATCAAATCATTTGTGTGTCTTTTATCTCACAGTTGTTTTCTGTTTTCCACTTATTTTTCATGTGTTAAGCCACTTGGTTAATATGTTATTTTATATGCAATATGGAGTGGGCCTAATGGTTAAGAGCATGTGTTGCCTCCTAAGAGATCACAAGTTAAAAATCATACGGGGGTAGAGTGTGTATGCCTTCATGGACTTAGGAGTCAAATCCTTGCACAAAGGTGGGTCCCTTGTCCCGCAAACAAGGGGCAAGGGGGTATCATACACCAATTTCGCGTCTGGCTTGGTCGTGACCTTAAAATTGTGTGGTAATAATAGTAATAATAATAATAATAATAATAATAATGTATGCATCCTTGAAGTTAAAATATCTGGATCACTTTTTAAGCAATTTCTATCAATCCTTATTACAAGAGCATTAGGGCCATAACTTTCCATGGAGGCCCATTTCCCATTTCCATGAAGTTTTTATATTAAACATTCAAAATAAAAACAGAGGCATTAATGACTATGTGGAAGTTTTATATTATTCCCTAAAGTGCTACATCCTATATCCAAATAAAATAGCTATGACAAAGGGACTATGTTGAAATATGTGCTCAAAAACCCAACCCAAGAAGTAATATAATGTGCTTAAGTAAGTAAACCTTGAGGTACTAAACATGCCTACTCATAATGGGGCTAATAGGTTTGCTGGAAGCGGGGCTATGTTGGGTAAAAGGGAAATATATAATAGTTAGCATAACATTGCTGACCTTGGGCAAGTTTTGATGACATTCAATCATCATTACTCTTATAAGTCAAAGCTAAAGAAAATGAACTCCGTACTTTGGCTTTCAGGGAATAGGTTTAAATTTCTCATAAGACTAATGCTTTGATATTTCAAATATACTAGAACATGATGGAATGTGGGACCCTTAGGAGTTCTTACACTTTTCTTATATAATTAGAATATATTATATTTTTTTTGTAATAAAAGGGAAATTTATATTATACTAACATTGATAGGGTACAAAATCTGAATGTCATTCCTATGTTTTCCACATTGATTTATATACTTTTTCTCTTCATTCATTATCATGTCATTATTTATATACACTCGTGTCAAAGTGGATTAATAATTAAATCAAACCTTGCATATTTTCAAAAAGTGATCCCTTTTTTCAACACTAAGTTTTCAGCGACAACTTCATTATTGTCTCATGTGGAAAATCATATGGTGGTATAACCATTATCCTTGCATTATTATTCCATCAGTATTGTGACGAATTATGGCCATTTTTGAACAACCAGAGGAAGTTGCAGCAGTAAGAATGGGGGGTAAATTGATTCAATATGATATAATCCAAATGCGAGCCACATATGAGGCACACAACATTTTGAAGCACATAATATGGATCCAGTATTTTAGAAGGATTTAAGGGTTTGATAGAGAAATAATGTTGGAGTTCATGCAGAACTTGGATAATCGAATGAGGATGGGAAGTTTTTTATAGGTTGAAGTGAATGAGGAGGCTATATCTGATGTCATAGGGTTGACGATGGAAAGAAAGAAGTGTTATGAACCACACACTTCACTACAAAAAGAAACTTTGTTATTTTTAGATGAAGGAGAAAAACTAGTGAAGAAGGGGAAGGGATGTAATGTGAATTCATTATTAGAACCATGGAAGGAGATGAAAAAATAATTCAAAGATATATTACTTGTGATGGAATATTCAACATGGTGTGAGGCCACCACCTTATGCTAATGGCACATTTGAGACATAAGGTATCTCTAAACATTCCCTTCTCCTTGAAATCTATTTTGCATGAGGCTGCAATTAGAGATCGGAAATCTAAATAACCTTTTGTAGTTGTAACCCATCATGGATTAATTAAGTTGTTAAGTTATAAGGAAATTACGAGAAGCCCAACACACATAGGATAATTTCATCAGGGTGAACAAGGAACCTATGGATGGACATAATAACCATGAGGAAACTCTTCCAAAATATTCCCCAAAGAATTCACAAATGTTTGTTTAGATTACTGTGTCTTCACAAATATTTATTTTCATTACCATAGAGTTTCTTCTCAGTCATTATCAGAACTAATCTCACTAATTTATTTAGACATGTCCCTACTTCCTTTTAGGTAGAGGATCTTCTTCTTCTTATAAGAGTTATTATTTTCATGGTTCTCCATTTTTTTTTTATGATGTTTATGTCCTTTCATTAGAGTACGGTCTTCTTCATCATCACTAATTTCATCCTTCAGATATGGATGTTTACCTTTGTATTTTCCATATGTATTTTTTTATTTTTCCCACAAAACATACTTCCTTTATATCTTATTCATGGTTAAAGATGTCGCTTGATTCATGATATATACTCTTTTTCTTGTTTAAAGCTTTGAATGATACTTCTTATTTTGATGGTACCCCTTTCCTGGTCCTCATTTCACATTCCATGACAATCCCATGCAATTCATCTATTTTCTACTCATCTAGTTCCTTCATTTATTTAATATAAAATACCTTGACATAAATTTTTAATGGAATTGAAGTTAAAAACATGTATACAATCACTAAATATTTAACTTATTCACCAATTCCTATTCCTTTGATGGTGTTGACAATTTCACCCATATAATGAAGATATGCTACAAAATTGTATTTGTCTTTCATTTTTATACTCTCAAATTTTCTTACAATAGTTCAGAGCTTTTCCTTGTTAACCATGTTATCAAATTCATAGATATTTTGGATGTTTTCCCAAAAATATTTTGTGTATCCAAAATGCAACACTTTGACAAACACATATTCTGATAGATCACATAGGATATCATTCATGGATTTTACATTATATTCATTATCCCTCCTTCTATCTCTATCCATTGGTGGAGTTGTTGGAGATTTATTGCTAATCATATTTTATTTCTTAATATCAAAGTCAAGAGCTATTAGGTATGTTCACATCCTTATGCTCCAAAATGAACATTCTTGACCAGCCATGTGGGCTTCTCAGCTATACCTTCTAACGTTTAGACTATTTATGAAGGAACATGCTCCCATACAAATTGTTGAGGTCACACTTATACTGGGCGACTAGGTGAATTAGTACAAACTAAGTTTTAGTTATCTAAAGCTTCATGAAAAATAAGAGCAAAATCACATATGAGATGTATCAATTGGATAACATGGAACAAAGATTACGTGGAAATCCTTTTTGAGAGAAAGCTCTAAAAAATAAATTTATAATTCTTTGTAGGCACCAACCTTGTGTAGAAACAAATCCCTATAGGCACCAATCTAATCCTACAAATATTTATAAACACCATTTCTACTAGAGACAAGAATCATCACTAATAAAAATACTTTTAGGCATCAATCTTCTAAAGGTACCAATTCACACTATTACAATTATTTGTAGGGACCAACCTATTGGAGAAACCAATCCCCACCACTTCAAATATTAGTATGCACCGAATATAAATGTTATATATCAACTTAACAAGAGACACCAATCGCCATGTTTGGGGAAAAACCCTCATTAGAAGTCTTCCTTAGTGCATATAAATTCTTCAAAATAAGATAGAATTCACATCACCTTCACTAAGCCTTTTTTCTACTTCTACATTCACTAGGACTACTTGTTACTTATTTCTTCATTAGGTCTACTCACTACTTCTACCTTCATTGGGTCTATCTAAAATATAAGCTTCCAAATGTAATTTTTAGTAACTTCCTGTAAGATTGTTGTTTTTCCCTCTTTTGAAGAATGAACTTATACAACAGGCCACACATCAAATTTTGAAATATGACCTTGAAATTTTTACTTCAGGAACTTTTTTATGTCTCCCTACATTTCTAAAATCTTCATAGTTTGAAATGTCTTGAAAAAATAGTTATAGAATAAATGACATGCTGATCTATTTGAAATCAATTATAAGACCATTAAAAAATCATTGGTTCCATAGGGAATATATCCAAAATTATAGTGCACGAAAGTATTCAATTTCCATTATGTACTTCTATATGTCTCCTAAGATCTGTGAAAAATTCATGATTTGAAAATTATGTTAAAATAAGTTACATAAAAATTCTAAGTTAACCTATTTGAAACAAATTTCAAGATCACACAAAATCCCTCACTTCCATATGGGATGTCTTTGAAAGTATAGTGAACCAAAGTATACAAATTTTATCTAAGGTATTTCTATATGTCTCTAGAAATATTTGAAACTAATCATGCTTACCTATTTGAAACTAATTTTAGGACTATTAAAACGCTTAATTTACATAAAGCATATACCCCAAAGTATAGTGAAGCAATGCCTAAAATTTTGATGAAAAGTATCTAGATATTTCACCTTCATCTCACCAAAATTGCACAATACATAATGTCTTAAGAAATTATAGCAAAAATTCCAAGATGACTTGTTTGAAGAAAATTTTAGGACCAATTGCAAATGTTTACTTCCATAGAATATGTATTTAAAATTACGGTGAAGTGAGATTTGAAACTTTTACTCGAAGCTCTCCTTAATCTCCCCTCAATATGATCAAAATTTCTCTGTTTGAATCAACACACCAAAACATAAAATAAAAATTTCAACATGGCTTGTTCACTGGAGAAATCGCTTTGTTTGTCTCACACATTTTCCTTCAAATGCTTTCTCATTTTATATGTTATCATAACCATTCATGAAAAGCCACTCCATCCTAACAAACTTTCAACATTTGTCCCTTAAGGATGTATTAGCATAACATCCTAACTAAAGCAATTGTTCTAATTTAAAATATTATAATTTAAAGAGTCAGATAAAGGGAATCAACTCCCTTGGTAAAATTTAGAAGACCTATTTTAGGGTTTGTTTCAACAAAGGTGATCGTTGAGAGAAAATCCTCCAACATCAAGTATGTTCTTACTATTTAGGAGTTAGATCTACGTTCTTTTTTTTTGCATAAGATTGGTAGATCCATTTTTCTATTGATATTTCATGAAAATAAGTATGATTTTTACACAATTGCAAGTGGCCTCAACCTGCCCGCATGAAACTAGGTCTATTGGCCACCTGTCTACATCAAACATTGTCCAAAATTTAAAAAGAGTTTTTCTTACCATCCATGCTACATTGGCAACTTTATCAACTATATAATTCTTTCTAAGAAAGTAAATTCTAGTCATCATATAGACAAAAATATGTTGACTAGACTACTTCATTCATTTGAAGAATCCACAGGGGCTGGGGCTTTTGCGCTTGAACATCAGACTTCACTTCTTATCACATTTTGAAGACTCTATTCAATCCAGTTCTTACAAACAATAGTTGAATGCTGCTCAATGTCCTCGAACCCTCAGCTCCCACCACCTTCAGCTTCACGTCCTACCTTATCTTGCTGCATGTGTATGCTTCTCAACCTATCCTACATTCCATTTTGTTTTCTATCCACCTGCCATCTATGACGCTCGAAGGACCCACCACGTGATCTCTTCCTCTGTCTGTTGCCCTTTCTCCCACATGAGAGTCTAGGGATGGGGTTCAACTAACTTTCCCATAATTGCAGGTCATTAAATCTCTCATACCCCCAACTGCTCTTGTCATAATTTTTCTACTACTACCTCGCCACTTTCCGACTTTCATTGCCTCTATTGTTGGCCTCTTCCCTTTTTCATTCATGAAAACTAACCATCCGCTCTTACCTCTGCTCGTTTGAATGACTGTCCCTGCCCAGTATTGCCCATTAATCCAATACCATTTGCGAGCTCTTGTGGCACCTGACCAACCTCTTCTCCCTCTACCCATCATAACAATTGGCTGGCTAATCCACCCTCGTCCCACCATGACCTCTGACTGTCCTCTCTCTCCTCTAATCTGCAAGGCCTGTCACACCTCGATCGGGGGTTTTCTCCATTTTCCTTCCCCATTCTTAGGATTTCCTCTAGACTTCTCATGCCTTCCATTTGACTTAAATCCTCACCCCTTATATCAAGGTTTCTACCTACCTGCCTACACCCCTAGTTGGCTAGGTTGTCTACTGCCACATGACCCGATCTGTGGACATGCGTTGGGACACTGTAGTCTTATACTTCGTATTAGATTTCCTATTTCTTGGACCAATCATTCTATCCTCCAACTTTGGCTTATTTTCTCCCATACGGTTCCTTCTGGAGTTTTGTTACCATTTCTATTGCCAGCTTTGAGTCTCCCTCCACCTCAATTCTCTGAAAGCTTTCTCTCCTTGCAATTTCTATCCCTCGCTTCAACGCATAGATCTCAACTTCATTATTTCTCGCTATGCCACAATCCATAAAAAATAAAGGGATGGTATTGCCTTGGGAATATCTAAACACATCTTCGGATCCAACCGCCCCGAGGTTCTCTTTTGTTGCTCTTTCAAGTTAAGTTGGATGAAGTCTTTCTCAGGGAGTGCAAAGATGTTTCAGGAATCGCTAGGAGGAGATTACTATTTTTGTGAGTTGTTATTTAGTATGTTGGGTTTTAGGCTTAACCCTACCAATATAAGACCTTCTTGGGAATTGGTTTCCCAATCCTCTAGATACCTGTTGTTATAGGGAAAACTAGTGTCCATTCAAAGCTGCTAGTCCCACTAAGACATATAGCTATCTTAGAAACAAACAAACTAAAGTTACTTTTGTTTTCATTTATGAGAAATAGATGAGAGAGAAGCAAAGAGTACCAACCTCAGCCTTCGCTTGGCTCCTTGCTTTTTTCCTCTCCCCTTTGACAGATCTTTGCCACTCTTTCCTCGCCTGTCCCGCTTCAAAGAAAACCTATAGAGTCAAAGTAGCATAATACCATTAAATCATAGAGATCTATAATCATAAACAATATAAGATCATATATATATTGACCATACAAATGCATGTATCAATTGAAGATTCGAAGACATACAAGAATATGGAGGAAAACTCAAATGTTTTTATTGATAGAAAGAGTAGAAGAGAGGATTACAACCCATTGATTTGACCTAGCACCATCCTCCCAGCATGAAAGCTCTTCTTCAACTCATGAAAAACTAGATCACCCAACACTATGATGTTCCACAAAGAAACCAACAACACTTCCTTACAAGATACAAAATTCCAGCCTCTAGATCTCTAGGATGATGGATCCATATATAGATGTTTGTAGGTGGGTGAGTCAGTTTCTAGGCTTTTGATTAGTGTGTTTTATCTGATAGTTCTCAATTCCACTTGGAGATTTCATGGTCTCTTACTCATCGCTGGGCGAATTCAGAGAGGCAAGTGTCACAGGAGAAGTTTCTGGAAGATTCCATGATCATCCACATTGCAAATTGTCTTTTCCATTTGTCTACTCTCTCCCATCACACCCCATAGAAGGGATTTTCAGTATGCATCACACTTTGACCATGGAGCAGGTGAGATGGTTTAGTTTTGACCAGTTCTGAGCAATTTTTTATGGAGAACTTCTGGGAGATTATGTAATCAGCTGACCTTTGTCCTTTAGGGTATGAAACAACACTTTTAGGGACTTAAAAGCCCTTGGTTTATGGACATATAATATTGGGGTTACAGTGCCCAAATATGTCGATAATAATTTCCCCCTAAGGAATGAGGTCATAAATCTTTTGATGTCGGGTGAAATGCTTTATCATGAGGATCCAAGGTTTTTCGAACTAGAACGTGACTTGTAATAAGATACAATACAATACATTATCTTTATAATATTTTCATGATCTAGCTGAGGCGAGCATTCCCATTCTCAACTTTATAAATTAATTTTCATGTACATAAGACAGACAACCATCTGTATGGAAGACTGATGATTATGGCAGAGCCATCATCCTTTGGCTCAGATGATTAGCTGTGCAGCTATGATGTACATTTGATGTCTTTATTTTGCTGAATATACTGCAGCCGAGATGGATGAAACTAGATCCAGGGTCTTCAAACTTGTTCAATCTTCGCCCGAAGTACAAGGCGATCCATGTGAAAAGATGTTCTGAAGTCGAACATGGAAAGACATCGGCTGATTACCAGCCAATGATGTAAGCTATTAATAGGCATGAGAGGAATCACTGATAATGATAATGACCCTCAAGGTACTGCGACACAATTCACGTGGTGTGAAAATGGGACTCGACATTGAACACCACGCAAAATCTTTCAATCGAAGGCCATTGATGTAAACCTATCGCCGGAAGTGAGAAACTTGACATTGAGGCATGGAAGCTTCAAAGTAATGAAAGGGTTGTTCCTAAGTCAACTTCTTGGATAATGAGATGGTGTCGACAAGAAGTGACCCATCATAGGGGGCCTGAATGAATCTCACATCTACGACACGAAAGGGAGCAAATGCTTTTGTGGAGGTGAAAACGATTTGATGATACAAGGTTCAGGGTGGCGGTCATGAAAGAATTAAGGGTGAAGGTATTGCAGCAGATGAGACACAAGCTCGGTTGGTGAATTCTCTGAGTGACTTCTCTTGAACATATCAGAAACACTGAAATGGATTGGTAGCATTAACCCCAAAGATGGATGGTATAGTGGACCAATGGTTATATGACCGGTGACCGGAATAACCCAACCTGACTCAATCATGGTGATGGAGTGAAAGTGTCATGTTCAAGAGAGACTTGCTACCAATAAAGTTTCTTCAAGTTTTCTTCCCAATTTTCCCCAGTCATTTCTGACCAGTACCTCTTTATTTTTGTCAAGATTGAGGAGGATAACATATGCTTGTTCTATAATTTTCCCTTCGGGCAAACTCGTCGCCATGTTTTAACGAGCGTAGCGACAGTGAAACTCGTTCTTGTCTGCATGGACAAGTTTGTTGCTATTGTTTTAACGAGTTTAATGATAAAGAAAACTCAGTCCTTTTCAATTTTAGAGAGTCTGAAAAGAGTTGGAAAGGAAACTCTAGTAATCCTTTTTCATAATATAATCCCTTAAGTCCGAAAAAGTATAAAATAATACGAAAGGGATGACTTTTCGATAGTTTTAACGAGCCAAATAATACGAGCGCTCGATCTTTTTGTGCAATGATCCCTCAGGTCCAAAAAGATTAAAATCTAGAGGAGGGATGGCACTTCCAATCACTTTAACAAGCTGGAGAGACCAATTGCTCGGCAATCTTTTCATATTTTATGAGTCAGATGAAAAGAGCTTAAAGAAGACTCATTTTTTGAGGAACAAGTGATTATTTTGGATAACAGCTGGTCCCAGGTAATTTTGGAACTTTTCAATCACAACAGCGTAAAGAAAGTGGCTAATAGGGTCACTCGTCACTACTGTTCGTCAAAAGGGTAAAAAATCAAATGGAGGCGTATGATTGGCTAGAAAGAGTGGAGGTGATGGTAAGAACATGACCAAGGCTCAAAAGTTGATAATTATGCGATTGCAATGGTCATTTAGTGGAGGTGGGTTCATTTTTTAATGAGCTTAAACTGTGGTGGAACATATGCTCATTGTTAGGTTTATTTTTTAATGAGCTTGAACTTTGTGTAAAACTACTCGTGCCAGTTGTATAATAAGGATGTCTCATCAGTAGGTTCATTTTTTAGGGAGCTTTCCCCATTGGCAACTTTGCTCCAAAGCATTTCGTATGTAGGCTAGGAATGACCAACTACTGTCCTAGGGTTAAAGAACTACTAAGGTTAGGTAGGATAGCTTCTCGGTGGGAAACATCTCCTTTACTTTTCCATTTTCGTTGGTCCCAACAAAGGTGAATGGTTGATCAGAACAATCACCTAACTTAAGTAGTTGAAGTCAATAAAAACTACTGGGTTAGAGTTACGCTAGTCACTTTTCACTTGCATGCAAAAGGTTTTGCATGCCCCCAGGTATAGCGAAGCCCCTGAGTATAGCGAAATAGAGTTTCCAAGTTACCATATAGAAGTTGTTGCATCGACAAGATGGTTCCACCTGCGCAGCAGATAGAAAGACTTCCTTAGCTCTGTCCATCGAAATGGAAAAAGGTGACTGTTGTCAGTCCCAATCACATAACCTTTGAAGGGGGAATATTTTTCTAGACTGATTCATTTTCATAAATGGACATGATCGTCAAAATAGTCATATATCCTCTGCGGAAACCTACCCTATACCTAAATTTTTCCTGCCGAAGTAGACCGCGGTGCATGTCCCCTGGATTTAGTCACATTCACTGAATCACTCACATTCATCAAGTGGATTGATTAGGAATTTATGAGACATTCCTTGTGCAAAAATACCAGTTAGGTATGGCACATGACTATTAGCTATGTGTGAACCGGGGAATGAAAGTTTGTCTATGAGCTGGACCATTCTGCCTTCATGCGGAAAACACATCACTCGAAAGAGCGAGGAAAAAATAGCTCCCATGCTATAAATGTAGTCATGCCCAAGGAGTAGATTGTAATCTAAAGGTCCTTGGACTACCATTACGTTTAGGTACGTAGTTTTCCTTCTCAAAGTTATAGGCAAAGTTGGAAGGATCCCTAATGGTCGACTGGTTCCTTTTTCGAAGCCTGTCAGATTTTGTATCTCAGGAAAAAGCGATGGCGAACCAAGCACTTTCCAAGTAGTTGAGGAAAGGATACTCACAGAAGCCCCTTCATCTATGATAGTACTGACCATGACCATTATGTAAGTTTTCACTATGATTCAGAATGGTACATTAGATGGTAGACGGGGTCTACCTAGTAGATTCCAATCAAAGGAAATGACTAGGTTGCTTGGAGGAGGGACCGAATAAGTAGCCGGGTAAATCTCTGACAAACTTCCTTCCTGCAGTAAAGGAATGGGTAGATTTCCCCCATGTTCATCAGATTTTGTGTTTACGAAAAGAATTTGAATGGTGTCATTCTCATTCTCTTTGGTGACTGTATCATCTTAAGGTAGACCTTCTGAAGACAAGACTGGGTCGACTGCCGTCTCGACCTATTGACTTTGGTCCTGTGTGGACTCAAAGGTTTTATCTTCAATGATAGATGCTTTGACCAACCACAAAGGTGCACCAGTTAGATTTTCAACTAGTGATGGACTCGGCAAGAGTTTCTTGTATCCAGGAGGAAGTCGTAGCGATGAAGTAGGATGGTTATCCAAGACTCTTTTAGCTTCATCTAGCAAGGTACAATGGTGGATGGCATGATCGCCTTCACACAGTCTACAAGGAATTTTAGATCTTCCTTTTTGTCGAGTGACTTCATTTTCACTAGTTGATGGTGTATTTTCAACATGATCGTCGGAGGTTGAGGAAACCAGATTGTGCAAACGGGGAGACCAGTCCCTTAAGATCCATGGGCTGCAAGGACAATCTCGATGATAGTGGTCCCCTTGGCAAATGACACATGGAGATTTAGGTTTGGACAGTGCAGTGTGTGGATTTTCGCTAGAGAATGCTTGGTTGCCCCCTTTTACCGTTTGCTTCTTATTCTTCTTCTTCTTCTTCTTCTTCTTCCCTTTATTATTCTTCTCAGTTACTTTGTTTTTGGTTTTGCTAGCTTCACCAAGCGAAGAGTAAGAAGGAGAGGGAGAAACAAATGAAGTAGAAGGTTGGGAGGTAACTTCAATATCATCCGGTTGCTAATTTGATTGCTCAGGAATCACGGTCTTTTCAATGATATAGGTCGAGAAGAGCCATACTGGCAGGCCAATTGTCAGTCGTGGAAGGGACAATGTGGCCATGTGAGGTGCACCAACATCTCCCCAAGAGGAGGAGGGACTAGGATTCCCCCTAAGGGGAAATCCTTGGTTGGTGGAATCCATTTTCTCAACCTAAGACCAATGAGGGAATAGGGATGTTATTCCAATTAAATTAAATTTTATGACGCTTTGACACAACTTTCTTTTTCAAATTTTAAGAGTCAAGAAAAAGCTAAAGATGACTCTAGTAGCCTTCGATTTTTAATGAGCCTAAAATGACAAGTGCTCAGATGGACCTTTTCTTTTAAGGAGTTTGAAAATGAACGAAAGTGACTACTCTGGAAATCTAGACAGAAGGATTACCAAACCAATCGCGAAACTACAAATTACTTTTTTATGGTACGTTAGTAAATCTTCCCAAATGATGTGTTCAGTGCATTACGATTGATAGGGCGGTAGACACGGCTTCCTATGGATAAAGGATATAACCTATTGTGGTCTCCCAATATATACTCAACAGTACGTGGGAGCACAAGTCTTTATTGGCACTTGTCATCTCAAAGAGGAGGAATCACCCAACCTATGATGAAAGCAATAGTTACTAGGCTTTATGACACCAGAATACGTCTCTAGCCTAGACTTCTAAATGTTGTGCGTTAGGTTCCAAAGCGTTTTTGTGTTTATTGAAATTTATTTTACAGATGATCTTTCTTAAGAAGTTTTCCTTTAAGGTTCACCGCGTGATGTAGATATACGACTCCTAAATATGCAATCTAAGATGATAAACAATCGTTTATTTCTCCTTTTGCAATGAAAATCATAGCTACTAAGGAAACAGAAGTGAAATTATTTCAACAAAGAGCAGAGAGAACACACTAAGATGCACTGTCCTAAATCAATCTCCACAAGCAGTCTAAATGCAAATGCACATGCATGTATTTGTTTTCCACTTTCTTAATGTGTGAATGACAAAAAGAATTCTAAAGTACAAATCTGAACTATCTTTTCTTTCAAAGTGACAGTACTAACAATTTTCTTTTCAAAAGATGAAAGGAAGACAAGGACGACACTTTGTGATTTTGAATTGAAAACTACTTTTGAAACTTGAAATACTATTAATTCAAATCAAATAAAAGAGTAATAGTGTAATCAACTATAAAAAAGAGGAGGATTCTTTTCTTTGATTGAAAATGACACTTGAGACACTTTCAAATCAAAAGACGACAGTTCGATTAAGCTACTGTTTGCAAGGAGAACTGTAAATGGCAAAAAATACATAAAAACATTCACAATCTTTATACAATGGAGGCTGAATAATGCAAAGGAAGGGAGTTTCAACAGTGGTATACTGATGACAGACAGCAAAACTCCTGAATAAAGCTGAAGAGAATGAAGAAAAACCAAAATCTCGTGGCAGAAACAGTATTATCTAATCATCGAACCTGTAACACATAGAAACAGGGATGCATCTCACCTACAACACACAGGAGGTGCGATGCATCCAGATTATTAAAAGGAGACAGTGCGATGGTTCAGGGACAAGACTGGGCTTGATTTTTGGTCACAGTTTGTAGCTTAGTTCAGGGATTTAGGCTGAGCTAATGATCGTCAGTAAATACAAAACATAGGGGCTGATCTAATGAGGTTACTTGAGCCACCACCAGGGCACTTAGGATGTTTGCAAGTCAGATGTTTAATTCATAAACTAACAGAGAGATTGACTGAAGCAACGTTTATCTACTTTGCAATTTCATAGCAAAAGCAGCTCGAAGGCTAGTTGGCTTAACTTCAGGCTCCCTCTATAGTTTATAAAGTAAACAAACTAGAAACAAGCAAACAAGCTATTCGCTCCCTAGTGGAGTCGCCATTTCGTCATTGGGAAAACTAGTGTCCATTCAGAGCTGCTAGTCCCACTAAGACGGGTAGCTATCTTAGAAACAAACAAACTAAAGTTACTTGTGTTTTCCTTTATGAGAAATAGATGACAGAGAAGCAAAGAGTACCAACTTCAGTCTTTTGCTTGGCTCCTTGCTTTTTTCCTCTCCCCTTTGACAGATCTTTGCCACTCTTTCCTCTCTTGTCGTGCTTCAAAGAACACCTGTAGAGTCAAAGCACCATAATACCATCAAAGCATAGAGATCTATAATCATAAACAATATAGGATCAGATATATATTGACCATACAAATGTATATATCAATTCAAGATTCGAAGACATACAAGAATATGGAGGAAAAATCAAATAGCTTTATTGATAGAAAGAGTAGAAGAGAGGATTACAACCCATTGATCTGACCCAAAACCATCCTCCTAGCATGAAAGCCCTTCTTCACCTCATGAAAATCTAGATCACCCAACACTATGATGTTCCACAAAGAAACCAACAACACTTCCTTACAAGATACAAAATTCCAGCCTCTGGATCTCTAGGATGAGGGATCCATATATAGATGTTTGCAGGTGGGTGGGTCAGTTTCTGGGTTTTTAATTAGTGCCATTTATCTAATAGTTCTCAATTCTACTTAGATATTTCATGATCTCTTACTTATCCCTGGGCGAATTCAGAGAGGAAAGTGTCATAGGAGAAGTTTCTGGAAGATTCCATGATCATCCACCATGCAAAATGTCTCTGCCATTTGTCTACTCTCACCCATCACAACCCATACAAGGGCTTTTCAGTATGCATCGCATCCCCCGTGTGCATTAGGTGGGATGCATCGCACTTTGACCATGGAGCAGGTGAGATGGTCCAGTTTTGACCAGTTCTGAGCAGTTGTTTATGGAGAAATTTTGGGAGATGATGTAATCAGTTGACCTTGTTCCTTTAGGGTATGAAACAACACTTTTAGGGACTTAGAAGCCCTTGGTTTATGGACATATAAGATTGGGGTTGCAGTGCCCAAATATGTCTACAACACCTGTTCCCTATTAAGATCGTTTCTCTGATATTATGGACAGCCATTCACCATAATTCTAATGTTGTTCTCTTTTCCCCTTTGAAAATTGTTCTATTTTGTTCCTTCCACACCACCCATAGTAGGAATCCTACATATATCTAAAAGTCACAATTCAGAATGGGATTTCGGTAAGGCTTCCTTCTCCATTTTTCCATTGTTAATTCCATGCTTGTTTGATCCTTATCGCTAAGGCCGAATACATGCTCATGGTTTTGCCAAAGCATTTCGCTATAACTGTAGGCATTTAGTATATGTTCCATTGATTCGGATTGTCCTTCACATGTACAATAGGCCAATGGTCCTTGTAGCCCCCTTTTCTATAGTTGATCCCAAGTGAGTGCTCTACCATGCCGAATTATCCACAAAAACAAAGCTATTTTTTGCCATACTTTATCCTTCCAGATTTGATCCCATATAGGTGGCCCTTGCTATTGGTGGTGTGCTTCTTGTAGGTGGTATCCTTCTTGTATGGTGAACATCCCTTGGATTTTGTACCCCCATCTTATTATATCTGGTCCGTCCAATATCGATATTTTCCGGGACTCCATCTCCTTCTCGTAGGTTGCCCACTGAATGGATTCTGAAGAATCCAGTGAGGCTTGTCTCTGCTTCCATTTTCTCCAATGTTCCCCTATGTTCGGGCCCCAAAAAAAATTCACTATCTGATTTCCAAGGTTATTGGTGAATTGGCATATTTCCCCTAGATCAAGTCTATTATGTAATTTTTCTGTCTGCTACCACGCCTCGTTCCAGAAGTTGTTTTTGTCTCCTCCCCTTATTTCCCAGAAACTATGAGTTCTTACCATTTCTCTATTTTTTGATGCTACATTCCATATGGCCAACCCCTAAATTTTTTCTTGGACTCTTAGCCTTCCTTCTATCAATCGTGGCATTCCATATTTTCTCCCCCATATTTCTTTCCATAGATCTATTCCTCCCTGAATCCATCTGCACCATAGCTTGGCCCCCTGTGACTTGGTTTAGAATATAAGGGTCTCTGAGTCCTAGCCCTCCTACTTTTATTGGACTGCTAAGCCAATGCCAAGATAGCAGGGCCCCTTATTCTTTTTATTTTATATTTATATTTATTTATTTATTTTATTTTATATATATATATATATATATATATTTCTTTATTTGGCCCCTACCACAAGAATTTCTTAAAGATGTCAATCATCCCTTGACACACTATTTTAGGAACAACTTGACTAGATAATTGGTAGATTGGAATTGACTAGAGCACTGCTTTCAACAGTATTACTTGACTTTCCATAGTTAGTGTTCCGAAATTCCAGTTCTGCATTCTCCCTTGGATTTTCTCCAGGAGAGTCTTCCAATTTTCCACTCTGATTGGGTGGAGACCTAGCGGGATCCCTAAGTATTTCGATGGGATATTACCTATGCGGAATCCCATAATTCTCGATAGAAAAGCTTGGGATGGGTCTACAATATTGAAAAAGAAGATGTCCAACTTATCCTCATTAATATCTGTCCCAGAGGCGCTAATGAAACTCTTTAAGATTTCCGTCAGGGCTCTGGATTCCTTGAGGGTTACTTGTCTAAACATCATTATGTCATCAACAAACTATTGATGTGTTAATGACAAATCATTACCCCACATTTTGAGACCTATAAATTGTTCACCTTGCACTTTTTATTTTACATATCTTTGTAATCCTTCAGGAACCAATATGAAAAAGAACAAGGACATTGGATTGTCTGAGCCCCCATGTTATGTTGAAAGCCTCCGTCAGAGTTCCATCGAGGAGGTTTGAGAAGATCGGGGTTGAGATCATCGACGATATCTAGCGTATCCATCTAGGATCAAAGCCAAACACTTTTAGGATACCTTGCAGGTACTTCCAACTCAGGTGGTCATAAGCTTTCAATAAGTCTAGTTTTATCATCATACCTTTAGGTTTTTGACTTTTCAAGGAGTGGATTGCCTCTTGAGCCATGAAAATTCCATCTATAATTTGCCTCCCTTTGACAAAGCCAGTTTGCTCTTGAGAGATTAATCCAGGCATGATAGGTATGAGGTATTGGTCTGAATCCTCGTGGTTCTTCCGAGTGGTCAGTTTTGGGGATAAGAGCTAGGGAAGTGGAGTTCAGGGTTGGATGCATTCTTTTATTGCGTCAAGGCTCCTCCATGATTGCGAGGATATCTTCACCTATGAATGGCCAAGTTTCCTAAAAAAGATATGTTATGAAACCATCTTGGCCCAAAGCTTCGCTCTTAGGCCTTTCATCACATCTTCCACCTCAGTCTTAGTGATTTCCCTCAGAAGGGCTATATTCCAATCCCTACTCACTAATTGGGGGATATGCTCAGTTATTCTGGTTATATTATTTTCCCTATGTATATTGGATTCTGTAAACAAATTTTGGAAGTGGTGGACTAGCAAGTTCTCCATATCTTCATTTTGAGTGAGCTGGTTCCCTTCGTGTTCCACTAAGGAGAAGATTCTATTATGTTGACAGTGTTGAATCATCCCTTTATGAAAAAATCTGGTGTTTCTTTCACCTTCTTTCAACCATTGAATTCTTGATTTCTGTTGCCACATGATATCTTCATGTTGCCTCCTTTCCTCCAAATTATTTAGTAGATGTCCTTCTTCCTCAACTAGGGTTTCAATTCTTCCATCATTTATTATTTGTTGTTGCACCTTCCTCATCTTTTGCTTGTAGCAGTTCCTGTTCATGTTGTATGTTACCAAACTCTTCCTTGTTCCAGTTTTTTATTTTAACTTTAAGTTATTTGAGGCGAAGTTGGAATGTATGCATTAGGTTTCTTCCTTCTTTATCACTTTCTTTCCACCACTCCTTTAGTTTTCCAAGGAATGTCAGATCTCTTAACCAGAATGCTTCAAGCCTGAAAGGTCTCTTAGTTTTCCCTTGTTTCATATCCACTTCTAGTCTAATCGCCCAATGATACGAACCCATACATGGCAGGATGGATGCCGCGTAGTATACATCTCTACTAATTAAGTTTTTAGTTTCCAAGAATCTATCTAGGTGAGACGCTATTTTCTTGTTTCCTCCTCTTCTATTGTTCCACGTGTACCTTCCATTAATTGTTGGGATCTCCAAAAGATGTAGCTCTTCTTGGATGTCCCTGAATTGTTCCATTTTGGATTCCTCCCTTCTAATCCCTCCTTTTTTCTCCTATAATGATGTTATCAGATTGAAGTCTCCTGCAATTAGCCAGAGCTTTTCATCATGCATTTAGTTTAGGGTCCTTATATTATTTATGAAGTTTTCCTTTGCAATTGGAATGTGTGGGCCATAGATTGCTGAGAGCATGAACAATTCTTTTGTCCCTATGTTTCGGAACCGACCTGTGAGGATGCACTCCATCCCTATCCAATAATCTGCTTTTACCTCTATTGGATTCCAGATTATTTTTATGCCTCCTATGCTTCCTTTCTCATGTATTGCTACTACCTCGTACCTTGGTTTCATCTTCCTTAGAAACTCTTCTAGCTTTTCTCCTGTCATCTTAGATTCTTGGAGAAGCATTATTTGTGTCTTTTCTTTTTTCAATCACTCCATTAAATATCTATGTTTTCCTTGACTATTTAGGCCTCTTATATTCCAAGATATTACTATCATTGGGAAACTTTGTTTAGTTGTTGGTATACCGTTGATAGCAGTACCACCCTACCCTGTTTACCAACATCTCTCCCATTATCTATATCGATTCCTATAAATTTCTCCTGCCTCTTTTCTTTCCTCCTATTGCTCTGTTTTGATATTCCTGGGGGTTTTCTTGGTGCATACCTAGTTGCTTTGCGATCTCTACTTGTCTCTATCCTTGTTTGGCCTTATATTGTTCAAAGGTCTCCTTATACAGTTTCTTTTGGTCCTTTGGGATAAATCTTTCGTCTAAGTGCCTCCATTCATTTAACAATTTCCTAAAAACCTCCTCTTCAATGCTTAGCTCCTCCCCCTTCCTTGGGTCGATTTCCATTACAGTGGTTTGCATCCCTACATGTTCATCTTTATCTGTGACATCTATTTGAGCTTTCCGCTAAGGTGTTGTTTTTGCTTGACTTGTGCTACTTTCCTTTCCTTTTTCCTAGTAATCTATGTGTTGGGTTTGATTTTATGCTTCTTCTTCTTCGTGTAACACCTCATATCTAATTTTACTGCTTGACTGAGATTGGTTGTCTTTTTATGGGTTTTGGGATCCCTTTGGTGGCCTTCTCTTGTTCTTAACCTCTTGGAACCCCTCATTTCCTTCCTGTGGGGTTTTCGGTTGTTTTTTCTTTAGCTCCAGGTCTTCTTGGTTCAATGGGCATTCTTTGAATAAGTGGCCATATTGATGGCACCTTCGGCGTCTAAACATAATATGCTCATAGTCCAGGGTCTATTGCCAGATGTCTTCATGGTATTCTAGCTCTATTGATTTAGGGATGGGCTCTGTTATACTCATATACACGCAGATTCTAGCATAGGATGTATATTGACCTCTTTTTGTGGTTTCAACTATTTTAACAAATTTTCCTATTGTGTCCCCAATTCTCTCTAATATTTATGGATCCCAGAAGTCCATTGGGAATCCCAGGAGTCTTACCTAGAGTGGGGCTGCCAGGAATTTCTCTTTATCAGGGTTATAACATTCCTCCCAATATCACATGAACAGACCTGCATTATAATGAAAATAGGGGCCATTTTCAAATACTCTTTCCTTATATTGCAGGTTTGAGAAGATTACTGTGAAGAAGCCTCTGGCTCCCATCTTTTGTTCGATATGGCCTTTGGCTTTCCATTTCTATTGTATCCACTTGATTAGATCTTTCTCCGCCGGCCACACTCCAATGAACCCGCAGATCATCGTGTGGTCCTTCATTGAGCTTTTGTATCTTTCCAGTTTGTTCATCGCGATTACAAAGCTGGGTTTCTTTGCTTCACATGGCTGACACTGCCCCTGCTTCTAGCCTACCATCGCGCTCCGAGGACTAGGCCATTTGTCGGATTAGTTGTTTCTTGGGCATGCGGCTGGATTTTTTTATTTTTGGCTTGAATCTCCTATTGCAACATCTCGGTAGGAGGGGATCTCCCCCCCGGTCTGCTTCTATCATCACGGACTGTCTAACGACTCACTGTTTGGCGAATCTACTAAAGATGTCAGGAAATGCAGGTTCCGACCTTAGGTTTTGGGCATTTCAAACACAAAGATTCTAAGGTTATAGAACCCATTGTTTCCTTCAACACTCATCCGGAGTTAGACCTACCTTGGTTGAGGGATATTCTCTAATAAACTAGATTCCTATATTGATATAAAGTTTATAATTTTGCTTAACTAATTGATTATATGGTGGAAGTAGATTCTCTAATTAAGTGAGAGAGTGCTTATATCTAAATCATTTATGTACTTATATCTATCACAATTATCGGATTAGATAAATAATTGAAAGAGTGTTTATTGATTTCCAATTAAATTTAAGTCACAGTGCAAGGTCTAATATTATTGGCCAAGGTCTAATATTATTGGCCACTGAAAATTTGCAGGTACATTCAAATAACATTCACTCAGCGGAGAACATTGTCATTAGATTCTTGCTCCACTATTTATGGAAGGAAATAATATACATTAGAATGGTACAGAAAACAATTTATTATTGTGAAGAACAGCTATGAACCAATAGAAAATTTTTGATGTGGAACGTTTAATCAAGCCATGCTTGATAATTCACCCAAAGCGATAAAATATAACTATGCTCGTTCCTTCTGGATAGTAGACATTGTTGATAAATGCTTTTAACAGTGAAAAAGCATTAAATGCTTAAATGTTAGATAAACCGTACATGGTAGTTTAAACTAAGCTACATCGATATCCATATCATGCGTATATTATAATATTGATCTAACTAAATAATAGCTATATTTATTATGTTACGTTGGAAGATTTAGTAGCTAATACATTATGTTCCGTAGCACAGCATAACCACGAACCTATACATATTTACATGAATATACGACCATATCCAAAGATATATTCTCAGTTAAAATTTGGATATTTTCTAAGTTGAACAATAAGATAATTAAAGCTTATTTTCCTCTTTTTCTTATTATTTATCAAAATTATAAAAAGAAAAAGACTTCGTGGTTAGATTCAATGTTGATTAAATACATGTGATTCGAATCCTTTTAAATAATGATTAATAATTAATATATAAGTTTTACATCATGTTAAATATTTAATTAGGAAACTCTATTAGAATATGTAATTAAAATAAACGATCACACCACTATATACAAAGGGGTTTAGACAATTTCTAAGAAAATTGTTTTAAATATTGTTTTTAACCGGGTGTCTCAAATTATTGTCTTAAAAAATTCTCTTTATAAAGACAATATAGAACACAAGTATTATTGTCTCTTGAGAGACAATTCATTTTTGTCTTTCGAGAGACAATAATACTTGTGTTCTATATTGTCTTTATAGAGACAATTTTTAAAGACAATAATTTGAGACACCCACCTAAAGACAATATTTAAGACAATTTCCAATTTTTTTTTGACACAAGTTAAGGCAATTTACTTTCAAGAGACAATAGCTATGATTCAAGATATATTGTCTCTATAGAGATAGTATGTCTTAAATCCCAATTATTGTCTTTATAGATAGAATATGTCTTTAATCGCAGTTATTGTCTTTATAGAGACAATATCTCTTTAATCCCCGTTATTATATCTTTAGAGACAATGAAAAAATCTCTTTAGAAACAAAATATAGAATTGAATCTTTTTGTTTCTTCAATGAGGAATTCATGTTAGGACACAATGGAATCAAACCACTAACCTCCTGCTTGCAAAGCAGTTTCTCTTACATTGAGTTAGTTACCCTTTAAAAAAATGTGTTGAATGAATTTAACTCAAAGAAAACGATTTGAGTTGAATAAATTCATCTTCAAATGCATGATTAAAACTACATCGTAGTCCTTTTTAGAATCAAACATTAAAAAAATCTGGTGGAAGAGTCTGAAATGAAAATACCATCAAAGGTGATTACTCTTCTTCTAAGTGGTCAAGATCACAACCGTCAAAACTTAATGGTCTATGGTTTTTGACATTTCGTAGTCAAATGGATGGTAGATAGATATCAGGTCTCAAATTTAGCTCAAATCAGTGACCTGGATTTTGGAGGTTAGTGTTTCAACGGTGTCAAAGCTTATCCAAACTGTATGCGATAACATGGATCTATAATATCTAAGCTTGACCATCCAGTTGTCGCTATTAGTTTTTGTTCTAAAGTTTTCAAAATGCATGTTCAAATACCTATACATATTTTAGGCATGTACATGAGGAAGGGGTGAGCGGGTTCTTAAACCCAAACTATGAACTTCATTATGCTCATGGGTTAGGCATATCCACAAAAAAACAAAGTTGAAGCACTAGCCCTCTATCGAGTTTTTCTTATACTTGAAGCAAAAGTTTTCTTATCACATATTTTTAATTTTACTATTTTTTGTCTTGATAAATGATTCAATGATTTCTGTCTTTAGGCATGGCAAGTGGCTATGAGAGAAGTTCCCCTTGTCACCGCTGCTCTTCCTCACTATGGAGAATGTTTGAGTAGGCCTTTATTCGAAGAAAATTGAACAAAATCATTCAAGGGTATTAATATTGGGGGTTCCTTATAATTATCATAAAAATCGAGATTTCCAACTCCCTCTAATTGATCAGTTTTCCATTGTCTACCATGCAAAAAAAGTCAAGTGAAAGAATCATACAAGACTTTAAGAATATAAATATCAAAAGATTTACACTAAAATGAAGGAAAAATCCATATTACCATCTCCATCTAGTTGATCAATTGTCACCAATATACTATGAAAAAAAGGTCAGGTGAAAGAATCATACAAGCCTTTAAGGGAAACAATAAATAAGGGAATTTTGGAAATTGAAGTGGCTTGCGCAATAATAATCAATGACCAATGCACACTGCATATAAGATTGTTTGGTTGAATATTTAAAATTGTGCACAGAAATGGAATTAGACGCCACTATTTCTTATGAGGCCATATGTAATTCAAAAACCATTGTAGCTTTCAATGAAGGTGATTTGATTCTATGGAAAGAATAGGTATCGTTCCCACTCTTACCACTTACTTTGGACCCATAGTTTGGGTCCACAAGGAACACATATATGTTGACCGCAATGCTAAATAGGCCTTTGAACTATTTAACAAAGCATGGAAACCATGGATGAGTTCTCAGAATTAGTGACACTAGAAACCATGATCTCCGAAGGAATGGAGGTTACCAAAAAAATTGATGTGATGGTAACTCTGTCAGAAGGGACAAAATGCATGTAGAATTTTCCCAAACATAGGGATGGACAATGGAAGTAAGCCCCGAAGAACAATCAACATTACTGCAATCAAGTCTAACACTAAGTAACCTGAGAATGTCTTATAATTATTTGAATCTTATTATTATAATGAATCCATTTAAATTATTATTGAAATCTAAGAAGCTCACTCATATTGTCATGTGTCTATGACATGGATGGAATGATGAATATGTCGAGAGAGAACAAGTGGTGAGAATTAGCTTCAGTTTTGAAATTTGAAAGAGAACCATGAAGGCCTAAACTCTCTTTGATGGCATCACATTGGAAGGGTCACATATCCTAAGGGACTGAGTTTACGAAGAAAGGAATTGTCCAAGTGTTGTGGATGATTGTGAAATTGGGACATGATTGATATTAGTAGAAAAGTACATTGAGGACAATTTTATTATAAGGGGACATGAATATAATAACAAAACCATAAAGATGATGCATGAATTAATGCTTCAAGTGTACAAGGAGGAACTAGTGCTCATTCAGAGGATGGTGAGATACCAAGCATGCAACATAGTAAGGCTAGTAAAGCCAAAATAGCAAGTGTGGTAAGTAAGTTCCAACACTAGTTCAAACAAAATCTTGGGAAGAGGGGATTCAATCATGCATGAAATAGGTTGGGTATGTTGGAGAACCGAAATATGCCCTTGTTGGAGAACCTTGAGACACTGCAGCCGAAGTCAAGGCTGAGTCAAAGTTGAGGAATGTTGGGTTGGCTATTGTTATGGTTTTTCCTATTCACAATTCTCCCATTCTAATATATACTTCTTTGAATATTGACATAACCTGATGCCAAGTCTAAATTGAGAAAGAGTGGCTTTCACAAAAATGTGTAAACCATAACGAAGGGTTGTTGGAAAATGCTGAGAGCCAAGGAAAATTTACTTACAACTAGAAATACCTAGTTCCCATGAATGGAAATTCCTTGGCCAGTCCGAAATGGAGCATTGGAGATAAGGAGGATAGCCCAAGGGACCAATTGGTTGTACTAGATTGCTATGACTAGAAAAGAATACAATATGAATTCCTTGTTAGCAATTTATAGAAAACGATTAAAGTGAGAAATACTAGAGCCACAACCAACAAATTTTCCCTTGTTGTTTCATTTCCTAACAAAGAAGTGACACCTACACTATGTTGTGCCTATGGGTGGGAGGAAAACCAATCCTATGAAATTAGTATAACCGCTAAACATATAAATAATTTGGTTGCCATTGTCATATGTTGATAACTGGTGTATGTGGAACTTGTATGTTTGAAAAATATGTGCTTTCTATGCTTATTTGGCAAATATAAGTCTGAAATTTGACATAAATTTAGAATTATGATCTAGTATGTCTAGAAGACGCTTAATTGAAGGTTTTAAGGTATATACAATTGCCTATGTAGGATGCAAAGGGCTTAATTTTGCATCTACTATGAAAAGCAAGCATTAGTTATGCCAAGTGTATGCATAATTGCTTCGTGAGCACCAAAAGGATGTGAGACCAATGGAGAATTGTAATACTCTCCATGGAAAAATATTTCCTTAGTATGCTATGTTTTTCCATTGTTCTCCTTGCTATAGGGATTAATGCACAGGTGTTTGGTGATGTAGAAACCCTCAAGGATCTCCCCAGGATCCTTGGAAGATCATCAGATTCACTGAAAATGTCACAAAGATGCATGCATATCTATGTCTAACAAGTAAATATCAAAGCGAGAACGACTTATTACCTTGAGTCTTAGTGTGATGTTGTTAGAGAGCCCACTGTAGCTAGGCAGAAGACCCCTTAGTCAGCTCCATATCAAAACCTGAACATAGCAAAGACAAGCGTAATATCAGAGCATAAAACCTTGATAAATAATGCATGAACATATACAGATATCTAGTTGCCTATATCTAAGCCACTCATGCTAACGATGTTGCATAACATAAAAACAAGTTATACAACCAACATCCTAGAGTGGAAAACACAATTGCAGTTCTATATTGATGCAGAAAGAGTAATTACAACCATGAGTTGTATCAGCCTTCCCTTACCCCTCCAGGTCCTCTCTCTCTCTCCCTTCTTAACCTCTTATGATGCTTTAGTTTGAGACTCTGATCAACAGTCAAATAGGAAATCCTTTCAAATAATTCGACCTTTTCACAATGACCCTATCCTTGCATATATAGCATGTGAGGATAGGGTTTCCAAGTCCTTCATGAGTTCCATTAGGAAAAAGCAGTGATGTTTCCATGCCTTTGTTTTATTTCTCATTTGCATACTCCATTAGGAATTAGTAATTCCCCCCAGCAGGTCAAGTTCTAATGTTTCCCTTCTTTTGCTAGTTCACATAGGAGAGAACCTGAGATATTTCTGAGTCCACTCATTCTCTTGACCCATAGAAACTCATTAGGGTTCATGAGCACTCTTCTCGAGGTAATAGACAGAGTTACCCTAGGCACTAACACACCCTTAGCCTTGCTAGGAAGATTTATAAAGTAGTTTGGTAGTGTTTAGATAACGTTAGCTTGACAACTAGGCATGTGAACTTCGTTAGTCCTTTAGTCATCATGTCTTTCTCCCCTGAGATGATGAGGTGGTAATTTTCCTGTATAACGGATGCCCCTTAAACTGTGTGATCAGAGGTTGTGATGATGGCTGAAATACTTTATATTTAACTATCCTTTTCTTTGGAAAAGAGAGAGAGAGCATCAGAGCTTCGGGCGGTATGAGAAACCTGATACAACACATATATAAAGACAACTAAAAAAATTAACTAAGTTGGGCATTCCCATGCTTAGTAGCTATTGTCAGAGTGATTTTCTCAATAAAGATATATGACGATGCCAGCCGCCAATAAGCGCAATGTGGAACCTGTGTCATAATAGGATCATTTTGATGATCTGTCTCCTAAAAACAATAAATGCAAGTTGGGAGAGGAAACAAGGGTGAGTGATGCAAGCCTCTACCCAAGGTCTTTATTTCTGCTTCACTGCAACATCATAGGTAGATACATGTGAATATAGGCATTGGTGTCAAACATGCATGAAATCATCTGATTACCTCTCAAAAATGGAGGCCATTAACGGACATGAGGATGGCCACTGATAATGGAGATGGTATCCAAGATGCACAGTACAAGCTAGCGAGTGTGAATAATGTTTTTGTCATCGAACACTCGTAGACTTGTTTAACCAGGAGCCAATAATGAAAACCCCTGACCAAACACAAGGTGACCTACCACTAACGTTTGAAAGTAGCAAGGCATTGAAGTGTTTTTGGGTCTTCTTCCTAGATAGAGTGTTGAAGTCGATAGGAAGAGACCTATCAAAAGGTAGGCAATAAGGTGTCCTACATCAGTCAACACGAAATGAGACAAGAATGATTGTTTTTTGAGGAGTATTTTGAGCATTGGGTCAAATTGACAGAGGGCATGATGATAGGATATGCTTGATGGTTTGATGGAGAAAAAAACGATGAAGGTTTTCCCTTGAACAACAGAAGCCACGACAATGGTTTTAACCATGTAGTATTAGACTTATGAACACCAAAGAGTGTTAGAATACAAACATGCAAGAAAATCGGGGTATATATGCTAAACTCATAGGATGGTACGATTCATATTGAGAGGTCATCACAAGGAAGGTTTATCTAAAGGAGTGCCATGTTAAAGGGAGCGACTATTGCCAAAAAACTCTTTTCACAATAGGGACACAGATAAATTGTATTGTCCACTTTCCCCATTTTATTAGTTTAGTGAGTCCAGATGGGTAAACTCATCGATCTTTTCATGTTTTAAGAGTATGAAAAGGACTGTAAAAAGAGTGACTCTATGCCCTATCTGAATAGTTTAATGAGTCTAGATAGGGAAACTCGTTGATCTTTTAATGTTTTAAGAGTCTGAAAAGGATTGTAAAAAGAGCGACTCTATTCCTCATTTGTGTAATTTAATGAGTCTAGACGAGACAAGTCAGTGGTATTTCCATATTTTGAGAGTCTTAAAAGATCGTAAAGAACGAATCCAAGGTGGTCTCTTTGTCATAGTTTTTAACCCAGTGCAACAAATTTTTAATAGTATACCGTGAACGGTTCCTTTTTCGTAAGTTAATCTACTGTGTTCTGGTAAGGAGAAACCTATGCTCAGTAGATGTGTGCCTCATTTTGTTACAAGTACCAAGAGATGGAGTAAACTCGATATTCATTGTGAAATTTTAATGAGTCACGTGATGATAAACTCAATAGACCTTCATCGAATTTTAACAAGTGAAATGAAGAAAAATCGAGGTATCTTTTTGAGTTTACTGAGCGAGGAAAATAACTACTCATTCCTTCTTCATAGATTTAATGAGCCCGAAGAAGGGAAAAAATCAGGGATTTTTTGATTTAAGGGCAAGGAATAGTCCCAAAAAGAAAGTGCTCATGTCATCGTCATAAGCGTTTGATGAGCCCAATGACAAAAACGCGAGGTTTTTTTAATTTAATGAGTGAGAAAAGTTCCTAAAAGGAATGCTTGGAGCTTATTCAAAAGTTTTTAATGAGCCTGTAGAAGGAACTTGGGTTTTTATTTTCTTTTTATGAGTGAGAAAAAACTCCCAAAAAATAATGCTTAGTCGATGTTTTTCAGTTTAGTGACCTAGAAAAAGAGGGAAAAAGAATTGCTTGAACCGTCGTCGTAAGTGTTTAACGAGCTTGACGATGAAAAAATTGGGGATTTTTCAGTTTTAAAGCAAGAAAAAATCCCATCAAAAAAAGCGCTCGTTGAAAACCAAACATGGTCATTTCTGTCGTTCAATCCTAAAAGTTCATCAAAACATGAGCAATTTCTACCAATATAAGGTCATGGTGCATGATAAATATCATTAGAAATGGACTAATTCTTCTTTAATGACTTAAATTAAACTATGTTATGTCTCCAAAGTGACTATAAGGGAGCTATTGAGCCTTCACTTTTTCCATTTGCGTCATTTGAGAGATGTGAGAGTGTTTTGGATCTAAAGAGGAGTAGATTTTCCATGGATGATTGCGGGAGATCTGGGTGACCATTCAATGTGTCGTTAGTCATAGGTAGATGCCAAAACCTTGATATTACATTATTCAACATTTTTAGTTTCTTTTGGGCTGGATTTTTGGAGATATGGAGAGCCTTAGATCGTTTATTGTGCCTAACGCCCCTTTCCTGTCTTGTAGCGAGAGTTAAACGCCCTTTACAACCTGGGGGAGGGCATTAATCCTCCCTGTTTGTCACTAGGGGGTGTTAGTGCATGAGGGTGCACACCAAAACCCCAGGTAGTGATTTGTTGAGATTTTTTTGCCCCATTTGCACTGATTTTTGGGTTGATTTATGCATGTTTTAAGCCATTATGACTAGTCTATGGAGAGAACAGGCCCATGGCCAGCAACAATTGTTTATGCAAAATGATCCAACTCACATAATTTCATTGCGTTGTTGTGGGTTGATGAATTATGCATAGTTGGACTTGATGAAAGGTCAGGATGGCCTTTTGAACTGTATTATTTAGCTTTGGGATGAACACGAACAAGTGTTCTAGATTGTTGACCATGATCTGGCCATTGACTGAGATGATATATATTTCTTGATAGGTTTGTCGTGCACATGAGCATGAGAAACGCTGACCAGTGGAAAGCCTGATCCTCGATCCACCCTAGAGCTCGTCCGAGCTTACTGTATCCTTGAGAGTGGACTCATCAGGAATAGAGTCCCTATAGAGCGGATTAGATCCAGATCTATGAGGGCCATTTTATGGATGATTGTGTGCTTGGAGGGGTTGAAAAGTCCCCATGTTGCGATAAAGGCCCAACTATTTCTTGTATTTTTCTGTGTCCAGTCATAGATATTCCACTGGTGTGAGGCAGTGCTTCTTCAATTGAAGGAAGAGTTGACTGCATGAAAGGCCCAAACCCAATAGATTTTTGGGTATGGCACTCCCATTGTCTCCTTCACACTTGAGAGGGTGTTAGTTATGCACCCTCGGATGAACTTGGGTCCCCTTGATCCGAGGGAGCCTAGACATAGGCGATGAGCATCTCTTGATCCTCGCATAGGAGGAGGATCCATCCAAGTTTTTTTTGAAGAATATTTGTTTGAATGGATCAGTGGCCAGATTGTGATGATCAACGACTATGCTTATGAGGGCATGGACTTCATAGGTGACCCTGACTTGATTTTTCCACATGGTACAAAATGGGGGCCTCAAGGTAAGAATGATTTTGAAAGTACTTAAAGTATTTCTAAGCTTTTGAATGTTTATGTTGATTTTATGGGTGAACAAGTACTGACATGAAGCTTTTTGCTTGACACAAATGTGGCATCGATGTGACCTGTAGGTGAGCCTCGCCAAGTGAGGCGAGGATGCCAACTACCTGAAGGCAGGGATTATGTTGAGAGTATTCACGAGGTTCTGAGGAACCTAGAGGGCTTGAGCATGGGTGTACCCACCCTTCCTCTGAGAGATATCCCCACTCATATGCAGCAAAACACAGTTGGTGTGCCTCAGCGGTTTCTGGTTCCTCCTCGGAGGATAGCTAGAGTAGTGTTATCCTTTCATGAGAAGTAGGCTCTATTAGGAGACGCGTGGTATACCCAACGCGTGTTTATATCTAGGCCTAGTATCCATTTTGTACTTAAAACACCCAAGTTTTGGGAAATTTTCTAATGTAAAAGACTGTATTCAATATATCTATATCTATATATATATATATATATAAATATATATATATATATATATATATATATATATATATAATATATATATATATATATATATATATATATATATATATATATATTATATATATATATATATATATATATAATATATATATATAATATATATATATAATATATATATAATATCTTGGTATTTTATGATGTAAATGTTTTTTAAGTGTTTTTGTGAAAATTTAATTGTATAAATATTTACTTTCATACATGTATCTATAATGAATAAGATAGACGCCAATATAACACATAATTTTCCAATGAATCAACAACTATATTAAATTCTCTATGAATGTGTTCATATGTGATAACCTCAAATTGACGTTCCATGATTCATACCCTTAAATAATGACGTAACAAGATTGTATTACAAATGTGATAATGATTTGTCAATTGCATAATGACAAGGTGAGAGTCTAACCTGACCACCAGATTGGAGATGTCCCTTGATGACGATTCAGTGAGAAGTGAAAATACAGACATGTACTCAACAATATTGCTGGTGGAAGTATCAAGAAAGACTCCCACGAAACAAAACAGTTCCAACTCAGGTGTGTAAATGACCCAAGCAAATGATGCAATGTTCCCTGTGTGGTGATTGGCGCCATTCGCATATCTTGCGTATGCTAAGGGTAATGAAGACATCTGCATAACGAGAAATATGTATGAGAAAAATAATTCAAGAAATACCAAGAAATCCAGTCACATAAAAAAGAAGCAAAACTTATAAATACATAAAATTACAAAGCATATGCCTAGTGGAGTACTAGGCATAATACTTTTTCAGATAGAGCCCATTTCAGGGCTCAGGCAGCAGGACTGCTTCCCTGTCTTGATGTTATTATGCCCCTTTTGAGATGGATTTTGTGATCACATATGGACTAAGCCATAAGGGTTGAAGTGTTCCTACCTCTAAGAGGTCATGTTTTTGATCGTATAGTAAAACAAGATCTCTCTCTCAGTAAGAATGAGGCTTGACATTTTTGTCGTACTCGGCTTTGACCCGGCATTTGTAGGCTTTGAGTGCCAATTCATCATCTCGATGGGTTTCATCTAGTTGATTTAGGTATAACAAGTTCTCTTATTTGGCAATGGTGTTGGGGTAGAGTTAAACAGTGATTTGTGAGGAAGGAATATGACATTCGATTGGTAAAACTACTTCTAGACCATAAGCTAATTGAAAAGGTGTGAAGCCTCTAGAAGTTTTTACTGAAGTTAAGTATGCCCACGGTGCAGGATATAACATTCGATGCCAGTGAGTTTTATGATTCCCTACTAACCTACAGATCATGGTCTTTAAGATGTCATTGACGACCTCTACTTGACCGTTTTCTTCGGGGTAGTAGGAGGATGATTGATCCTGGCAAAAATCAAGCAATGATGTTAAGTCAGACATCATGTGATTTTGAAAATGAGACCCATGGTCTATAACAATCGTGCAGGGCACACTGATGTGACTGATGACTTAATTAAACAAGAATAGTCACAGTTTCTCCATCAGCCTGGAAGGTGGGAAGGGCTTTGTTCCATTTCGTGAAACAGTCCATAGTTACGATAATATAGTTGTATCCAGGAGAGGACGTGGGGTTGCAAGTTAGGAATTGTATCCCCCATTTGGCAAAGGGGTCGATGGAGATAATGGGGTGTAGTAGGGCCAGAGGAGTGCACATTTTCTTTGTAAACACTTGACAAGGGTGGCACTGTCGGATAGCCTTGACATAATCTTTGAACAAGGTTGACAAGTAGTAGCTTGCGCGCAAAATTTTCTGAGTAGATATGCCAGAAAGATGACCGCCACATGCTTAGCATGGTAGTCATTTAGATTGTGTTATGCCTCCTCATGAGTGAGGCAACATCGAAGAACTGTATCAGCACCATGGTAATATAACGTATCGTTAAGCACTAAATAGTGTCGCACTTGCTAGCAGATGCGACGACGATAAGTTGACGATAGTTCAGGGCAGGAACATTTCGCTTGGAGGTATACAAGAATGTCACCATACCAAGGGTTAGTAGAGTCGGTAAAATAGATAGCTTCATACAAAAGAGTATCATGGACTATCTTGTTAGGATCAACAATGGGAAGATCCGACAAAAGGTTAGCAAAGACTAAGGAATTTTTCGCCTTGGGAGCAGTGAAAACCAAATAAAATTGTTCGAGGATCACAATCCATTTGGAATATTTCCCTCCAATGACTTGGTGAAACAAAATGTGTTTCATGGGATTCTCCAAGGAAATGACAGTAGTCTGTCACAACAGTATGTAATGTCGGAAGCAGTTGACAACAAAGAAAATTGCCAAGGATAGCTTTTCCACATGTGAATTTCTAAGTTTGGGCCAATCCAGGCCTTTCGAAAAATAGTATATCACATGCTCATGCCGATCATCATGAGTTTGAACCAATACCATACCTAGAGAGAATGACGAGGCTACCAGGTATAAGAGAAAGTCATGCCCATAGTTGGGAGCACTAAGGAGTGGGGCTGATATAAGCGCCTTTTTCAAGGCATCAAATGATCGTTGAGCTTGAACATCCCCCAGGTACAACACTCCCTTCTTACAGAGGCACAGAAATCCTTTCGTCAACTCAGCATAATTTAAAATGAACCTTCATAAGAAATTTTCTTCCCCTACAAACGTTGGAGGTGCAAAATGGATTGTGGTTCACACAACTAAGTAATTGCATTTACCTTATCGAGACCAACCATAATTCCATACTTGGAGACAATGAATCCAAGTAAGCATCCAGACTCGACAAAGAAAACACATTTATCTAGATTTCAAACGTATGTTATAGAACCGACACCTAAAAAATATAGCTCTTAAATGATCTAGGTGTTGTGCTCGCTTCATGGAATGGGCTGGAAGGTCATCCAAGTAAGCTTGAATGTTATGTCTGATATCCCGAAATGATATTCCATGGCCCTTTGAAATGTTTCTCCAACATTCTTTAAACCGAATGGGAGTTTTCGATAGGAAAAGATTCCCCATGGGAAAATGAAGGTGGTTTTGTACTAGTCTATTGATTTTATGGCAATCTAGTTGTAACTTGAGAAACCATCCATGAATGAGAATGATTTACAACCGAAGTAGTCATCGATGAATGGTGTTGGATAACTATCCTTTAGACACACAACGTTCAATACCCAATAGTCGACACATACGCAGACGGTTCCTTGTTTCTTATCGACAAGAACCAGATTGGAAACCCATTTCGTTAAGGGAACAAGACAGAAGAAACCAACATGTAACAACTTTTCCACCTTAGTCTTGATGGTTTCCGATTTGCGGGGGTGGACTAGTCGAAGTATTTGGTGGACAGGTTTAGCATTGTCGTATATCTTTATCTCATGCTCGACAATAGACAGATCTATTCTAGGATTTTCCTCATAAGACCAAGCAAATACATCGCGGAATTCCTTAAAAAGGTAGGTTAAGCTTGCAATTTCCTCAGAAGTGAAATTTTCTCCAACCTTGATGTTTTCTACGATGCCTGTCATGACAAAAATATTGATGAGAAATGTCTTTGAAATATTTCCCATGTTTCCCTCCAAGTCCAAATTTTGGATAATCGTATAAGGTGAGGAAATGATTTAAGATGTGTCAAATGACAATATTTGAAGAGTCATCATGTCCGAATTAGATATCATAACATGATGGTGAGAGTCCTCCCAAGGTCGCTCTTCTAAACACATGACCTTTCTAATAGCTTTGTCTGAAGGCAGGACTTGATTAAGGAGATTGAAAGAAGAAGCAGGTATGGGAGAGGAGGTGGTACCATTGGCTGTGACCAAAGTGGTTGGAGATTTAGATGCAGATTGAATGGCTTGGTAGGCCAATTCAGTTGGTGACAATAGAAGTTTTGCTTTATAAGTGTCAATGTCTGATGGGGCCGGGAGGATCCAAGGATCAGTGAGTTCATGAAGAATAGATGAAACCATATTGAGTGTCTGTGGAACCGCAGGTGGCAAAATAGGGAAGCAACCCATCAAGGAAGAGCCCTTCAATAGACCGGTACCGATACTGATGTAAGAGTTAGGTACACCACCCACTAAGGGTACAAAACCACTAGGCAACGAGGAATAATCAGGCGTGCAAAAGGACAAATGTTCCACTGCGAATATCTTTCCATCCAATGGAAATAGGATGATGCGAAAGACAATAGACACATTGGTATTCATGTCGTAAGTCTAACTACAACCCAACAATAGATTATAGTCAATCTTTCTATCTACGACTTCGATGTCCATCATTATCATTTTCCCATTCAAGGTGATGGGGTAGCTAGCTAGGTAACCTTTTGGGATGAAAGTGTGTCTGTCAAAAACTTTAAGGGAATTAAATGGCAAGTATAGGCTTGGAAAACCCAAAGCGATCCAACATGAAGCCAACGTGATGCAGGTTGAAGCACCTTCATCAATGAAATTTCTATGTATTCCTCTCACTTTTGAAAATATTTCCACCTGAAATTCAAGCTTGTATGAAAGGGGAGGTTTACATTTTCCCATGTTGAAAATTGAAAGCATGGAATCTTAAGGGTTGATACCATCAATTTATGAAAGCGGAGCTTACCTTTGTGCTAGACAGGTTTGTAATACTTCGAGCGCTGAACATCGATGACAGTGGTTGCGCCAAATCTTCTACAATAATGTAGTTCTAGGTAGCACGTGTTGATGTATTATGTATTGTGAAACAAAGTTCCCCTTTTGGGGTGTGAATCAAAAGATCAGTAACCAACCTTTTGATATGAAGATCGTTAGATAGTAGTGGGTTTTGACTCAACAAGGATTCCTCAGCATTAGCAACTAGAACTCCATAAGATTTGGATATGGTTTATAGATCTACCATTTCAAAGGTGTAGATGATAGATGGTCCTTCACTAGCTGAAGGATGATGCAAACTACCATTGTCCCCTTCTGGGGGTTAGGTTTGGTTTACAACAAGGTGTTTCTACTGCTGAGTGGGAAAATGATTATTTAGGACTGCAGGGGTCGTGCTGGTGACCTTTTTACTGATGAAATCTGTGCATTCCTGAAGATGGGGACAATGATATATCATGTGGTCTTCCGCATAGATTTTGCAAGGGAACTAGGTGGGTTTTTCCTTTTTATCAACAGAAGGTGCAACAACCTTCTGGTTTGGTTTGTACTACTTTGTTGACTGCTCTTCAGAAGTAGTAGCCTTTTTCATATTCTTCTTGTTCTTACCACTGGGTTTTTGTGTAGACTTCACAGATTTTATCACAGTGGTAAGAAGAGCAGTTGATTTGGTAGAGGGGTCATCTGACAATTGGGAAATGTGACCGCTGAGTTGTTTTACAATAACCCTAGAGGTAGCGCCAATAATCCCATTGACATGCGCTCTGGGGTGCTGAGTAGCAGGAGCATTGGAGTTGCAAGGGGCACTGGGAATGACATCATATTAAGTGCCATACTGTGAATATGTAAAATCTAAGTGCTGGGCATGATGAATGGATTTGTCTTCCGTGAACGAATCACCTAGGGCAACATCTTTAGTGATTTGGGGGAGTAGAGACTTGCAAAACCAATCTGCTAATAGATAGTCTGGGAGGGGAGATTTGACTAGCCTTTGCCTACATTTACATTCATGTATTTGATTAGAGATGTCAATGGCGGTGTCCTAATGTAATGAAATAAGGAGTTCCATCCCAGTTTCATATCAGATGGGTAGCTGGAAGTGCTTTAAGAATTCCATTGCTAAAGCACCAAAGGTATTGACTAACACACGTGGTAACTCGATGTACCACTTGGCTACATTGCAAGTAAGGGTGAGGGGAAGAGCCATAGCCAGATACTATCATCCACCATGGAGTTAAAAACACACCATAAATTATAGGTGTTGACGTGTGCACCTAGATCCTCCCCTTGTTTCCCTTCAAGCTTCATGATGTTTATCATGATTTTATGTGGGATTGGCGGCCAAAGAAAGTTGTGATAGATGGGTTCATTTGTGAGTTTGTACAAGTTGAGGATATCAAGCGTTGCCAAGAAAGGAAATGTGTTTTATGCCCCCGAATTGGACCAAGGCTATGACATATGACTTGAGGAGCCTTGTGGTCCTCCCATCGTGTTGTTTCCAATTATACACAAGTTGCGTGGTATATTAAGTGCCTTGGGGTATAATTTTGTACTGTGGGTTTCCATAGGGGTTTTTAGGCTGGGGGTTGGAAGTTCCCCTAGGATAAGTTGTGCCCCCTTGTCTCATTTGAGGTTGTGAGTAGGGTGACCATATGGATTGACTGGGACCTTGTTGAGGGTTCCTGCTCACCACATAACTAACTATAGGTCCTTGACTAACATAAGGAGGGTTCCTGTCAATCAATGGATGACCCTAGAGACCTGTAAACAGAGGGGGAACTATTACGTTCCCGACTAGTATATGCATATTGGGAACTGTGCTACCAGGCCTCTGAACCTCGGGGCTAGAACTAAAAAATGGATGCCAACCATAGGGTTAGTTGAGGGGACCCATGCTAACTGTGTTATATTGAGCGTTAGAAGGAGAGCTATATGTAGCACTTGTGATGATCAAGGGGCTGACACAAAAGGGGAAGAACACAGAATGTACAGGGCTCCACCCGTGGTGGGTGTTGTAATACAGTTTGAACCTAGGACATATATGATTGTGGGGTTTGCCATCAGAGGTGCGGTACTAATTGTTGACTGGGGAGGTGGTGGTGGAATGAAAGTGTCCACAAAATCCCATGACTTGTTAGTCATCGATGGGATGGGTGGAAATGTTCGAACATAAGAGAAAGTAGGTACAAATGGAATGAGAATCAATAGTGATCCCAACGGATTCATGACCGAAGGATTGTATGGAGGAAGGAATCCTTCAGTAAAGAAATCTTCTGGTAAGCTTGAATTGTGGGATGTCCAAACTCATTATGTGTTATATATCGGAGATTGATTGCTCGAATATGGGGAACTCGGTAGATTGGGGCTCGATGGATTCTTCACAATGAGAGGGGGAATACCTAACAACTGTATAGGTTAACAATGAGGGCCAAATGTAGCTACTGTGACCAATAAATTTTATTAGTAGATTTTATAGTGATATTGATTAAAGTATTGGTGATAATAATTTGGCACTTACAAAATAAAAAATACACTAAGGAAATCAATTAACAAGCAGAGGGAAATGACCCTGTCTGATAAGAACCCATTACAAGAGAAGTATCACAATGAATAATAGAGAGAGTTGGCCAAATGTACAGTTACGATTAACCTTGAGCTTCACCCGAACCTCAGATTAAGGGGCCAAGTACTCTCGTGAAGACGAGCATCCTCCCAAAAACCAAAGACAAAGTACGTTCGTTTGTGTCAGGTACCAAGGCAGCATGCTCGAGTGACCTTTTTTTCATCCCTAAAAGTGTGGCCACTAAGGATAACTAAAATCATAGACACTACCAGGGGGGGCATAATCGCAGACAATATGCTGTGTGGGCAGGATACCTAAGTCCCTGACTCAACTCCGATATCCCCAAAGGGATCCCTGACACACAGAATACCCAAAGGAGATGTAAGAAAAGGAGGGATACCTTCACTTATAGTCCAATGTTGTCTCATATTTAGCTTCTCTTTTATTGGAGTGGTCACAAATAGTATGAGCACAGAAGGATTTCTCTCTCTAATGACACTAGTTTTGGTGTATGATCTTGGGCAGTTAACTCACACTACCTATCCCAAGATCCTAGCCCAAACTATTGTGTGTTTACTCTAAAAAGAGTTGTTGATTGATTTTATTAGGTATATTTTAAATTTACTTTGTTAGAGTCTTCGATAGGGGTGTTGAAGTATGAAGTTATATGGGACGCTGACTCAAATGATGCAAAAACAATGCTTGTAAATTTTCACTTTAGATGAATAAGTTGCTTCTACAAAGGGAGAGTCGTTTATGCATCAATATATATACCATGCATCCTACTCAGTAAAACACTAGCATAACCAACAGAACTCAATGCTCACTAACAAATTTTGAAACCAAATAGTGCAGATCTAACCAACTAAGCAGAAAGGAGTAAAATTTTTGTATTTTTTCTTTAATCAAAACAAAAACTTTAAGAAGTAAAGTTATTTTCTAAAAAAAAAAATTGTTAAGGACACAAATCAGTCAAACAAGTATAGTTGCAGATCCGTGAGTAGTCTACCAGCAAATTTCCCAACCCATGAGGTCATAAAGCAAGTTGTTAATCAAGAAATGGTTGGCTAATGCTCTGTACTATATGATACAAAGAGTTGGTTTAAGCATTAACACAGTGTTTGTGAGGACATTGTGCTTTATAAAGCATTTTTTACACTAGGAGACAATGTTAGTGAGGAAAAAGGCTAAAAAATAAGGTGTGGGAATCAGATATAGGCCTAAGAACTGAGAGAAGGTTGATGTAAGTTCTAAGTGGTCAGAAAGGGAATGAAGAAGTACATGAAGGTTTGGAAGAAGGAGAGGTCTAGGAACTTTCTGGGAAAAACTAGGATCTAAGTTTAGTCCATAATGGAGTTGCCAATTATGCTAAAGAGATTAATGCACAGGTGTTTGGTGATGTAGAAACCCTCAAGCATATTTTTGGTATCCTTGGTAGATAGTCAGATTAGCTGCAAATATCACAAATATGCATTCATATCTATGTGTAACAAATGAATATCAAAGCGAGAAGGACTTATTACCTCAAGTATTATTGTAGTGTTGCTGGATACCGCAATGTAGCTAGGTCGAAGACCCTTGAGCCAGCTCCAAATCAAAACCTGCACATATTAAAGACAAGCATAATACCACAACGTAAAACCTTGATAAACAATGCATGAACATATAAAGATATCTAGTTGAATATATCTAAGCCACTCATGCTAACAATGTTCCAATAACATATAAACAAGTTATACTACCAACATCACAGAGTGGAAAACACAATTACAGTTCTATATTGATGTAGAAAGAGTGAGTACAACCATCAGTTGTATCATCCTTTCTTTACCCCTCGAGGTCCTCTCTCTCTCCCCCTTCTTAACCTCTTATGATGCTTTAGTTTGAGACTCTGCTTGACAGACATATAGGAAATACTTTCAAATAATTTAACCTCTTTCATAATGGCCCTAGCCTTGCATATATAGCATGTGAGGATAGGGTTTCCAAGTCATTCATGAGTTCCATTAGGAAAAAGCAGTGATGTTTCCATGCCTTTGTGTTATTTCTCATTTGCATACTCCATTAGGAATTAGTAATTCCCCTAAACAGGTCAAGTTCTGATGTTTCCCTTCTTTTGCTAGTTGACATAGGAAAGAACTTTGGGATATTTCTCAGTCCACTCATTATCTTGACCCATAGAAACTCATTAGGGTTCATTAACACTCTTCGCGAGGTAACATACAGAGTTACCCTAGGCACTAACACACCCTTAGCCTTGCTAGGAAGCTTTATAAAGTAGGTTGCTACTATTTAGACAATGTTAACTTGACAATTGGGCTTGTGAACTTGGTCAGTCCTTCATTCATCATCTCTTTCTTGTTTGAGCCGATGAAGAGGTCATTTTCCTATATAACCCTTCTGTATCAGAATCCAATAGTTAATACTCAATGTCATCAGCAGATTGTATGAACTACTCAAATGCGTAACTGCATACATGGGTAAGGAACATATTTGGCACATGAAATAGTACTTCCATTAGTAACAATGTCGATCTGAATTTTAAATTTGGCCTGATAAATACTAATTTGAAGGAAACAAACCTTGATGATAATGTTGTATTTCTAGGGAAGGCATCCAGGGAGATCACAATACCATGGAACTAAAGAAATGTACATCCATCTCACCTTCCATTATGAAATTAGCGATGAATAGTAAAAGGAATATTCAACTCTCTGAGTTCTTTCATTGCAATATTCAATCACCAAAGAAAATGGAAAACTATTTCAAACTCTTTTCAAATAACTACTGCATTGGAAAATTAAAAAAGATAAAGATAAATAACCATTTCAAGTCATACCAAATGCTCCTAACTCAATGTGCATTTTGAACATGAGAACTAATGCATAATGACTAGAAATTCATCCAAAATGGAAAAAGAAAAGGAATGAAACAGAGGTCTATAAAAAATAAATATACCTCTAATGGATAAATCTCACCTTCAAGTTCAACCATGACAAGTGCGTTCATGCTGCCAGAGGAAATTATCAAGTTTATGGCCAAATTTTTTAATTATTGAACTAAGATGTAAAATGGGCTTGCTAGAAATAGAGCTCTATAAATTAATTTTTAATCCCGACTAGTATTTATTCTACAGTTCCATGCTTTACTAGAAACAAGAAATGGAGAAAGAAACAACAAAGCTTTTCGGCAATAAGAAACAATAATCCATGTATACTCTCCCAAAAAATATATTATAGATATTAAATTGATTAATAACATATTAATGTAGAGTTAGGACATACCTAACCCAATTTCTGAGAGAGGAATAAGCACTAAAAAGAGTCTTCATCACTCCAAGTCTCTAGTTTAGGGAAGTGATTGGATTCTAGAGGGAAAGGGATTTAGCTCATTATTATTTCATTTATTAGGGTCGAATAAAGATTCTCTCCATCCATTGAGAGATAATTGACATTAATGAGAGATCTAGTTCACAAAGTCTAGTTCATGGCAGCTAATAGTGTAGGTTTCTAGAACATTCTGAGAGCTAAAATGTTATAAAAATACAAGATATATGAATGATAATAAAATAAGTAAATGAGGCTAATGTGTGTATTGATGATACTAAATAAGGAATTAAAGGAATCGAAGGATATGGTTTGAGTTTCTTTGCACGCATCTATGTTTAAAAAAATGAGAGCTTCTTATTTGGAAAAGACTTTTCAATCTTCCTTTCCTCTTTTTTCCTTTGTTCTCTCTAACTTATGTGCCCCACTTAGAGGATATATTTTTTGTAGGTATGAATGGCTACTTTGGACTCTAGAGATAATTTCTACATAATTGGGCGAAACTCAAACACTCTAGTTTGGGATAATTCTCTTGGATACCTTTTCTATTCTTTGTGAAAGAAGGGTGCTTTCCTGTGACAATTAGAGTTTCTATCTCCATTTTTACTACTAAACTATCTTTTGTAAATTTCCATGCTCATTCTATAAGAGCTGGAGAGTGCCATTGGTTTGTTTGATCATTATGTCACTTGATTTCTCTAGTCTTTTGTTCCATTCCATTTAGGGTATGTGCGATAAAATAGCATTAAATTAGAGTTATAGTTCTCTTCCATCTTGTTCTTGTGATTCCATCCTTGAGCTTCATTGTATAAAATTCTTTGGAGGTGACTTAACATCCCATAAAGTGCTTTAAATTTGAAGCCAGTTTCTCTCTGCTTTCTACACAGTGAACTTTTGAATAATTGTAATAGTTGTTCGGGGACTAAATCTCATTTTATTGGTGTGTTTGATTGCCTAACTTGGAATTTAGCCTTGCGCGTTGTTTGTGTTTGATCAATGTTTTTCTATTTTTTACTCGATTACCCATGGAATTCAATGCACTGCAGTCACAAACAAAATTTTATCATCATTTATTTGAGAGGTTTATAAGAAGATGTGCACTTCTCAAGCACAAATTTGACGTGTTTGGGTCTTTGAGAGCATATTTGCATAGAAAACAATATTTACTGAGGAATATAAGTGTTAATTTGAGCATTATCTTTCTATCCCATCGATTTCGTAATAGAGGTGAGGTTTGATAATTAAATTGAAGGGAACCAATTTGTGGATTTGAAGTATATTTTTTGGTGAAAGACAATTTTTTACATTTAAGATCACATAAGGATTCCCGCCCCCCAAAACCTAGAAAAGCACAAGCCCAAGGTGCAGTGTAACACCCCTCCCTTGTGTACTAAATTATTGTAAACCTAATCTAAGTTAAAGCTTGGTGTGATATCCTCCCTTGTGTGTTAAATGTTGTAAACCTAAGCTGAGGAAAGCTAGGTTTGATACCCTCCTTTGTGGGTTAACTATTCAAAGCCTATGTTGAGCAAATCTAGGTGATATGTAATATGAAAAGAAAATGTGTTTTTAAATAAATTAATAAATAAGACACTTGGAGTGTGGAGCACAAAGAGAGAGGAGATGCTTTTCAAATCCCATGAGGAATGGGATAGTGATGAATATTTCATGATAAGCTTCTAGATGTGATTCTAGATAAGATTGGATGGATTGGATATCCACTGGATGGATGGGAGATAAAGATCCACCGGACATAAAAGCTTTGTAGGAGATAAGGGCAAGATTTGAGGTGGAAAAGCGCCATGGGAGATAAATACGAGATTTTATGAAAATGACCTATGCAAATGGAAAAATCCATAAAGAGGGATGTTGCTAATGGTAACTAAATCATGAAAAAGGGTATTAAATACCCAGTGCATCAATCAATTGTGGAGAATTGATCATTGGCAAGATCTTCGGTTCAGGGGGAATCAAAGGTGATTCATAGCTGGGTGGTGGTGCTCCTCCCTCCAACTGAGATTTAGTTGGTGTCATTTGCATGAAATTTTTGTATGTTGACTCTTACTTTCTCTCTCTTTGTTACTGCTCCAATTTTCTTATGAGGATTTTTCCTTACTTTTGAGAATATTTGAATGAATGACATGTGTTTGGATATTAATAGATTTAATGGTGTTTCCCTCTACTCAGATGAGATTTACTTACATGGTATGTGTTTCATGATTAATCCTTAATTGATAGGATGTTAAATCATACAACTTAGTTATATGGATTGCCTAATTACTTCTCTGATGGAAATGATGGATGGAATAATACATATGAGTCACGTATGATCGCATATGCATGTCAAGGTTATTATGATCATATTTACATTTGATAAGGAGGGATAGTATGCTTGGTATTAAGTAAAGGTTCATGCAAGTGGAACAATTATGCAGGAATGTCTCCCATAGAATTGTCGATGATTCACCATTATCTATGTCATGCATAAGGAAAATTGATACTCTTTCATGTTATATAGAGAACTGATGGTTCCATGTCACATACATGTATAGGATTTTAATCATTGCTCCTAGCCTTACTAGTTATAGAAAAACTCAACATTTATTCCAATTATGATGGGATAGGGATATCACGGAGTTCTAATAACTGAATGATAGCCCTTTGTCCGAGTTGCGTCATAATGACTAAGGGACGATATAAAGAGTAATGTATCATTGCATATGTAATGATTGATTTAATACTATTGTAATGGGCACTAAACTCAGCTGTAGTTGAATAAATATTTCATTTAATGGATCCTAGGGGCGAAATTTACGGGTAGGCTATGGAGGGACATTACAAATGGTATCAGAGAATAGGTTCAAACATTAAGGCCTATTATGGACTAATCCACCTCTGTCATGTTTCATTGACATTTTTTTTTAATTACAAAAATCCTTATAAGAAGGACGAAGCTTGAATTAGTACATGCATGGTGAATTAATTGAGTTAAGCAACCAAAATTGAAATTTTACTCATAATAAGAAGATTTTGACTTATTTAATCCATAAGTAACTTAATGGGATTAAGTGATTATAAATTATAACCCTAAATCAAGATTTTGCAAATGAAATATAAATCAGCTATGTACCCGAAAATTGGAAACAACTTTAGTGGATAGGAATAAAAAGTGAGTGTGAATATAAGGATGGGGTTGAACTTGGAGTTTTGGGACAAAAACTAACGTTTAGGACAAGAAAAAGGGCCAATTTAGTAGAAAATTGGGGACGAGCTAACAAATTCACCAGTACAGATTTAGTCAAGATATATTCAAAATTATTTTTTCTCTTTTCAAGTAATTATACAGTTCTATAAATTTTCTGAATTTATGTTTCATAGACTATGATCCCATATTGAAATTTTGTTCACTAGTTTCACTTATCACCAATTTATTACAACGCCATATACATTTTTTATTGAGTACACTTAATAACTATCTTATTATGGTTTGATTTGTGTATATTCCCAAAAAATTCACAACATTTAAGCTCTATGTTATACAGACCTTAGGCCAGGGCACAGATTAACGACAATATGTAACATATCGTAGTGAAGTTTCAGGAAAATATATTAATCAAACGTTAACGTAGAAGTGCATCTCAAGTCTACAAACACAAGGCCTATATAATTATAACATTTCCAAATCATCAGTCTATGTCAGACCAGGTAGTAACTCCAATAGGCAGTAAAACTGATTCATTTTATTTCATTAGGTAGGCTATTGTTATATACAAAAGGGTGTGACTGCTCAGTTCATCTTCTGATGACTGTTCACATTCCTAATTTAACTATTTACATAAATTCACCCAACCGTGAGGATTAGGTGTCAATATCACCCCCCCCTTAATTTGAAGGTATGTTGGTGAGTCCAAGCATCGTTCTGAATCTTTCAAGTTTTTCTCTCCCAAGCGCTTTGGTGAATATGTCTGCAATTTTCTCATTTGTGGAACAATGACGGAGATGGATTGTTTTGGCATCAACATGATGTCAGATCAGATGATATTTAGTATTGATGTTCTTTGTTCAATCATGGAACTTTGGGTTCTTGGCCAAATTTATTGCAGAGGTGTTGTCAATCATGAGTGGAGTTGATTGTACTTGTTTTACCTGCAAATCTTCAAGAATTTTCCTGAGCCACACAATTTCTTTTGTTGCTTCAGCTGCTGCCACGTATTCTGTTTCTGTTGTGGAATCTGCTGGAACTGATTGTTTGTGTGATCTCCAAGAGACAGCTCCTGATCCAAGACTCATAGCATATCCTGAAGTAGATACTCCAGTTTCTTTTTCTCCATCGAAGTCTGAATCAGAGTATCCAATCAAGCTGAAGTCGTCTACCTGTGTATACTTGATTCCAAGGTCTTGAGTTCCCTTCAAGTACCTTAGAACTCTTTTTGCAGCAGACCAATGTCCTCACAAGGCTTTTGCATAAACCTGGAGAGGATTCCAACAGCAAATGAAATGTCTGATCTAGTAGTAGTGAGATAGATGAGACTTCCTATAAGCTATTTGTACTTTGTTGCATCCTCAAATTCCTTTCCTTCAATAGATGTGAGCTTTAAGTTTTGTTCTATTGGAGTGGTAAGAGGATTGCACTCTGTCATGCCAAATCTGTTTAAAAAATCTCCAATGTATTTCTTTTGAGAAAGAAATATGGACTTTGGATGTTGGGTTACTTCATTGCCAAGATAGTAATGAACATAGCCCAAATCAGTCATTTCAAAACTTTTCCCCAATTCCTTCTTTATGGATGCAATGTAGCTTTCATTGTTCCCTGTCATTGAAAGATCATCTACATATACCACAAGATATAAAACTGTTTTGCCAACTTTCTTGACAAATAAAGTTGCATCATCAAGATCAAAATGATTAAAGTTGAGTTTCAGAAGATGCTCAGTTAGTTTTTCATACCAGGCTCATGGTGCTTGTTTGAGGACATACAAGGACTTCACAAGTTTTCATACTTTATTTTCACGTCCTTTCATAGCAAATCCTTCAAGCTGGGACATAAAAACATTTTCTTTTAGATCTCCATTTAAGAAGGCAGTTTTTACATCCATTTGATGGACTTTCCAACCGTTCTGAGCTTCTAGTGCAAAGAGTGTCTGGATGGTGGCCCATTTTGCTGTGGGGGCAAAAGTTTCCTCATAATCGACCCCTTCCTTCTGTGCAAAACCTTTTGCCACAAGCCTAGCTTTGTGCTTGTCAAGTGAGCCATCAGCTTTGTACTTGTTCTTGTAGACCCACTTGCAGCCAATTGGTTTGTTTCCAAATGGAGGATCAACCAGCTTCCAAGTGTCGTTCTTTATGAGGGCATCATACTCCTTTTGCATTGTTTCTTTCCATTCATCATGAGAAGCAGCTTCTTTAACGGAAGTTGGTTCAAAATCTGTAGACAAGTTCAATTTGCAATCATAAGAAACATCCATATCAACAGGTGAATTCGAGTCATCTACATCACCTTCATTTTGTCGGTTTGAATTTCTGGTTCCTGTTTTTCCAATTTCATCAGGATGAACACTTTAAAGTGTCTTCGTCAACCACTTTGGGGGACCTTTCAGAGATGGTCCAGGCTGCTCTGTTGATTGAGTTGGGACTGAATCAATATTGAGTCTCCCAATTCTATCAATTACATCACTTAAAGCATCATCTGTTGTTGGAGTTTCAGTCGGGGGAGAGTGTTCTTCATAAGAAGATTCCACATGTTGATCTAGAATAGGAATCCCCCTTCAAGATGTGGAATCTGATTATCAAATTCTTGAAATGATTTTGTTTTTGCAAATCTATCCAAGCGATCAAGTTGTTGCTCAGCAACATTGTCAGATTTGGATGATTCAATAAAAATTACATCTCTAGATACAACAAACTTTTTATTTACTTCATCTTAGAGGCGGTATGCTTTGGAGGTGTTTGAATACCCCAGGAAGATACACTTACGACTTCTAGCACCAATTTTTTTTCTTTGTATCTTTGGTATCAAAGCATAACAGGTGGAACCAAAGATCCTGAGATGTTTTACTGAAGGAACATGTCCATACCACAATTCATAAGGAGTCTTGTTTCTTATAGCATTAGATGGACATCTATTCTTTATATATGCAGCATAGAACAGCGTCAGCCCAAAACATTATCTTTACATTTTTGAAGAAAAGCATGGATCGTACCATATTCAAGATTGTTCTATTCATTCTTTCAGCTACACCATTCTGTTGGGGATTATAAGGCATAGTTGTTTGATGTTTGATCCCATGTTGTCGCAGATAGTTTTCAGAATCATTTGATGTATATTCTTTTCCATTATCAGTGCGAATAGACCCAATATGATATTGTGCATCATTTTCAATCCATTTATGAAAATTCTTGAATGTTTGGAAAACATCAGATTTGTTCTTCAATAAATAAACCCAGCACATTCTGGTGTAGTCATCAATAAACGTCATGATATATTTATTTCCATTTGCAGAAGAAACATGCATTGGACCACATAAATCTAAATGAATGAGTTCAAGTTTCCTATGTGCTCTTGAATTTGAATCATGAAAATACTGTTTGTTATGCTTTCCTAGAATGCAAGCATCACATTGCTTAAGTTTTCTAGGAATTGTAGGCAAACCAGCAACACCATTTTTCTTCAATAAGCGGAGGCTGTCATAGTTTAAATGTCCAAATCTAGCATGCCATAATAAACTTGATGGAAGTGTAACTTCTTCATGATGAGAAATATATGAGAAATGTTGTGCATGAGCAGATGTTCCTTGCAGTTTGAAAAACCCTTCTTCTTCTATTCCCCTCATGACAAGTGAGTGATCAGATGCTTTTCTTACCTCAAGCTTGCCATCAAACATATGAATGAAGTGACCTTGCTGGCGGATGTGGACCAAGGACGGTAAGTTTCTCTTGAGCTGTGGGAGATATAGAACATGATCCAGAAGAAAGTTTGAGAGACCAGGCAGTTTAAGCCTGATTGTGCCAAGCCCTGATGGCTTGATTTTTGACTGATCTGCAATTTATACTACTCCATCAACATTGTCAGTGAAATCTTCAAAAAAATCTTTTCTATGAGTCATGTGACAGGTTGCTCCTGAATCAAGCAGCCAATCATTTTTCCAGGAAGCAAGTGAAGT
>APFE030395614.1:6590-19520 GCA_000404065.3 Pinus taeda | reverse complement strand
GGTCAATATATATCATTCTACGCATACACCCACTGAGCAGATCATTCTACGCATACACCCACTGAGCAGATCATTCTACGCATTTAACGCATACACCCACTGAGCAGATCATTCTACGCATTCAACGCATACACCCACTGAGCATACACTCAAACCACAGCTTTAATACACATTCAAACCACAGCTTTGAATTATTAACGCATTCAAAAACTCAAACGTCGTTTAATACCACACGTTATGCAAACAGCGTGCCACCATTATGAAATTCAAACAGCGTGCCACCATTATGAAAATAGCGTGCCACCATTATGAAATTCAAACAGTGTGCCACCATTATGAAAACAAACACTTTGATATCACTCCCATGTTCCGTGTGATATCAACACTGAAAATTGTGCTACGTTCGGGCCTGTCCTTGGTCCACATGGGTGGCCTTATTCAGATCGCGCCCACAAACTACAGGCATCGTATCAATTTCAAAGGAATGAGACTGGTGTGAACAAATGATTTCGGCAGACTGCAACAATTTCATAATCAATTTGAATGCAATGCCTTGTTCAGGCTTTTACCTCTAAATTTTACAAAAATAAAACTAATTAGTGTGTTGCATTTTAGAATATCACTACATATGAATTAGGAGCAAGCGCCGGAGGTATTTCGAGTCCCCTCAGGATATCCAAAAAGAAAAAAACAAAAGAAGGAGGCTACTGTAAATGCTGAAGAGCAGCGCGTTATGGACAGAGGTGTTAGGGGTCAGGGAATATGAAACGGTTTGGGGTCTAAGCATATGCAAAAATCATAAATAGAATATGTCAGGGCAGCACAGGTGTGGCAGAGAGCAATGGAGCAGATCAGGAGTTACAAAGACATAAAGGGTAAACAGGGAGCTGGCTCTGATACCATGTCAGGCCAGGAGTAACTCCAGTTTGGCAGAAAACTAATACGATTAATTTCATAAGGTAGCTATTGTTATATATAAAGAATGTGATTGCTCAGTTCATCTTCTTGATGACTGTTCACATTCCAAATTCACCCAATCGCAGAGGATTAGGTGTCAACATTTACATCAAAGACTTCTAGCCCTATGAAAATTAACATTATTACTACTCTACTGATTAGTAAATATATAATAATCTATAAGTGTGTAAAATAGTAAAATAAATAATCTACAATTTGAATCAATTAAATTGGCCAAGAAATGAAGCCTGGGTGTGCATTTTAGTGAAGCAAGGAAATTTTGGCATGCTTAACAAAAATGCATGCCCAACCTTCATTTCAAGGCCAAATTGAATGACTCAACTTGGAGTGTATTTTTTACTCATAAGTAACATTAACACAATTAAATATTTTTAATTATTCACATATCTATTTATATTGTTCAAGAATACTCCAAATTGCATGGATTTCATAAGGTAAAAGGTTGGGTTTGTGTGCCTCAAATAAATGCACACCAGGACCTGTAATTAATTAGGAGTGATATAATTATCATTCCATCCTATGGGTCTGCGAAATTGTACCTCAGTGTTGTCGTGTAACAAATCCCTAATCGACCTTAGTCTTGTGGTGTAACAACTCCCTAATGGGCCTCAGTTCTTGGGTAAGACAACAACCTCTTTGGTCTTTCTTATATGTGATATGGGAAAATATTATGACATATATATGAAGGAGATATGTTGAGCCCTATGACAAAGATATCGTGACAAACCTATGATAGAGATATTGTGACAAAACTATGATTGCTCCTTTGAATTGTTATTGTTAATGTTTTCTCGACATAATTACTTAATGATGATGTAGGAATTGCAAGAAATTTGCTACGGCTAATGAAATCGAACTGAAATCAAGAGACAAAAATTTCATCTATTATTTTCAGAAAGGAAAACACACAATAGAAACATATGCAATAACATGTAACCATTAAAACACAAGGAACACAATGATTTTACAGGGGAACCCAACTAGGAAAAACCCCTCCGCTGCTTTGCATTCGTTCAGATGAGAAAGAGAAACAATTACAATTTCTTGCTTCAACCCTAAAGCACACCCTGCACTGTAAACTTATTCTCCTATTGACCGATCTTCTCTGACCAACACAACCAATTCAAGCCTCATCCAAACTCTTATTTCCTTGCGCAATCGTAGAGGAATTAAGCTCCTAAATAATAGGGAAATTATTTATTTCTTTATGCAAATCCAAGGGGAATTGATCACCTGCTCAATGAAAAATCACTATACACTCAATAATATACAATTATAAATACAAATGTACCTTTTATGTCCTCTCAACTAAGCAATTCCAATTCCATGCATGACTAGATCTATTTTAGCTGATTAACTATTTAACTGAGAGATCAGTGAGTTAACAATAGTCATAACTAGTCAACTAACTCAACTAATGACTAGAGCTCAATTAACTGAGTTCAACTAGAAATAACTTAACTAGATTGCTAGATCTTAGTAATCAATTCATGTGAAACTCTACTTCTAGCCCACAAACTTGAATTCACTGACCTAACTAGTAGACAAGGCCATGTCACTCTAGCTAACTACAATCCAAGTCATCTTGTTGATGTGGAAAATCAAATATTCTCCATTTGATTGAGGCACTAGCCAAACGAATTATTTTCTTGCTATAGTTTCAACACTCCTTCTTAGCAAGAAAAGGGTTCTACACAACCCCAATCCTGCTCTTGTAGGAATGTACTGTAACAAGACTCCCTCATACTGTTGTTGTTGCTACTACAACAACTAAAACTAAGAAGTGTCCAAAACACTGAAACAACTATGTCTCTAAGTTGCAACGATCTCCTAAGCATATGATTGTTACTAGTCTCTTCACTGTCTAGCTAACTGCAATCCAAGCCATCCTACTGATGCGAAAAATCGAATTTTCTCCATTTGACTAAGGCACTAGTCAAATGAAGCATTTTCTTTCTACAATTTCAACACCCCCTCTTAGCAATAAAAGGGTTCTACACAACCCCAATCGTGATCCTATAGGAATGTACTAATAATACTCCCTCTTACTATTATTGTTGCTATTGCAACAACTGAAACTAAGAAGCATCCAAAAATATTGAATCAATTATGTCTCTGAGTTGCAACTGTCTCCTAGGCATCTCACTACTACTAGTCTCTGCATTGTCTACTGGGAAGACCGAATTGTTGTTGATTTCACAGTGTGCCTCCTACACTACTATCAATACTTATTTGTGTTCCTCAGTTTCTGACTGCAACTAGTCTGCAACTGTCCCTCAAGATCTGACTAAATCAATGGACACTGATACTTTTGCTACTAAATACTCTGGGATCCTATAGCAAGGGTAATGATCCATGAGAAGAGTATATTATGACTTCTACTGCTCTCCTATGGACCCTTCCCAAATCTTTGCAACTCTAGGACTAAGGTTCTACATCAACCCACCTAACTCTTGGAGGTATAGTTACATGCATGGTGAAATCTACCTCTAGCTTGTAGATTTTTTTCACTCTAACTCCAATCTATTTCACTTGTTCAGTAGCAACATGCTTTAGAAAACCTTTCCCCTTACTGAACACAACATCATAACCTTTGTCCTCCAATATAGCTACATAAATCAAATTTTTCTTTAGCCGAGGCACATACATTACTTTTTTCAAGTGAAGATGGGAGCCTAACCCCCTCTTAAAGGTGACAGTACCAACTCCTTTGGTACTATACCTCCCATCATCTCCCAATTTAAGATCCTTCTCCTCTACGCTATTGAAGAATTCCTTGTTTCCTGTCATATGATATGAGGCACCAGAATCTAGGTACTAGTCGCTCCCTCTTACTATGATTTCCATGCAAGCAAAGATGGTAAAATCTAACTCGAATTGAGATTCCAAAGCATCTCCTCATGCTCCTGCTATAGGACCCTTGTTGGATTTATTGTGTGGACACTTGGTTGCATAGTGTTTGTATTCATGGCAGTGAAAGAAAAGTATTTTACTAAGGTCCTTATTCTTGCCATTGTTCTGGCTGGATTATGCCTCGCATTGGGCCTTCATGCATTTATAATTCTTTCATTTTCCAACTAGAGCACAGTCGTCTTCCTCATCTGCAATTGATGTGACACCAAATCTAATGTTTCTTCTTATCTCCTCCTACACCAAATCAGACCAAAGTCTCTCCCAATCTAGTAGCTTATATATTCCATTAACTGAATCCTGATAGTTGTGCTAGGATTTCAAAAGGCCAAGTAGTGATAAGCTCACAAGTTCAGATGATGGAACATTTCATCCTACTCCTCAAAGTTCATCTCGAACCTGAGTGAATCTAGAGAGGTATTGTGGAATGGTTTCATTTTTTTGCACTCGAATGCTCCTGAGTTTATCTCTCAGTGTCAATTTCCTAGCATCACTGTTGCTTTAGAATAGATCTGTGAGAGTTTTCTGCATTTCAAAAGGAGTCTCCTTTCCATGAAATTTTGAAACCACATGATCTTTGACAGTGGACAAAAATAATCGTCCTGTCCCTTATTGTGTCTTTCTTCCACTTAGTAAGTACTTATGCATTTAATGTTGTTGTTTTTGGAATACTAGTTTGTGTATATTCCCATACTCCATTGTCATCCACGACATCTTCCATCTTGTCTTTCCAAGCACAAAAATTCGAGGTGCCCTCCAATGCATACTCTAGCCTTAATCTATTAAAAGATATTTTTCCTACACTGAAGAGAATTTGCACCAAAAATTCTTGAAATCTAAATTATATGAGAGAAGATATGGAATAAGGTTTCTATGTAGTCTTTTGAGGCTCTAATACCATGTAGAAATTGTAAGAAATTTTCTTTTGCTAATGGAATCGAACTGTAATCAAGAGACATAAATTTTATCTACTATTTTGTGGAAATGAAAACACACGATAGAAACACATGCAATAACATGAAACCATCAAAAATAGTGCACACAACGATTTTATAGGGGAGCCCAGCTGGGGGGGGAACCCCTCTATTGCTTTGCATTAATTCATGTGAAAAAGAGAAACAATTACAATGTCTTTTTTCAACCCTGAAGCACACCACGCATTGTAAACTTGTTCTCCTGTTAACTGACCTGCTCTAGCCAACACTTATCCAATTCAAGCCTCATCCAACCTCCTATTTCCTTGTGCAATCCTAGAGGAATTAAGTTCCTAAATAATAGGGAAATTCCCTATTTCCTTACGCCAATCCAAGGGGAATTGATCACCTACTCAAGGCAAAATCATTTTACAGTCAACAATATACAATTATAAATACAAATGTGCCTTTTCCATTAGCTCAACTAAGCAATTCGAATTCCATGCATGACTGGGTCTATTTTTAGTTGATTGACTAGATAAATGAGAGATCTATGAGTTAACAATAGTCATAACTACTCAACTGACTCAACTAATGACTAGAGCTCAGTTAACTGAGTTCAACTAACAATAACTCAACTAGATTGCTAAATGTTAGCAATCAACTCATGCACAAATCTATTACTAGCCTACAAACTTGAATCTATGGACTTAACTAGTAGACAAGGCCATGTCACTCTAGCTAACTACAATCTAAGTCATCCTTTTGATGTGGAAAATTGAAATTTCTCCTTTTGACTAAGGCACTAGTCAAATGAAGCCTTTTATTGCTACAATTTCAACAGATGATATGGGGTGAATGTAATGTGAAAATATTTAAAATGTCTTAAAATTCAATTATCTATAGCAGAGACTTCTAGCCCTAATAAAATTAACATTGTTACTACTCTATTGGTTAGTAAATATATAACAATGTAAAAGTGTGTAAAATAGTACAATAACCCCATAGGATAATTTGTCTCCCGGATTTGTCTTCAACTGACAGCCAACAACCCCTAATAGCCACTAGTGTAGCCAATATATTACACCATGTGATATCCGCTCCCTGAGCCAGTTGTATGTCCCTTCTCCAATTTATGGAGAGCATGTGTTGGGTCCCTATAATACTAGTGATTACCCCATTACTATGGTAGTTGTACCCCTTATTAATATTGTTGTGCCCCTATTGCCCCCATATTGTTATTATTGTGCCCCATACAATCCCTCTATTGTTATTTTTGTGGCTTTGTATTATTATTGTTAGGTCGGCTAGGTTATATTGTGAGTCCTTAGACTCCTATATATAGAAAGGAGATTTTGCCATTTGTATCATCCAAGAATTGTTCATTTATGTAATGTAAAGGAGGTTTCCCCCTTGAAGAGGCTGAATTCAAAGGTGTTGATCTATATTTTCTATCTTTTCTTGAGCTGGTTTCATAACAGTATGTGTTTGAAGTAACTACGCAATACAATCCTAAAGGTATGTTTTTCATTGTGAAATTAGGTGCTTATGCTTGTTTCTCCTTGGGCACTTTGGGCATGGATTGTTGGGTGACTTAGAAGAAGGAAGCATTTTGATTGTCGTCTTGTTCCCTCACCTTAAATGGGGGATTAATCCTCAATCGTAGTCATGTGGGATCTCCCCTAATGGCTTATAGCTTCAAGAATGGCACTACTTGGAAAACCCCAATTTTGGTAGTACGGTCCAGGGACTCCTCCCATCGATGAAAGTCTGTAAAGAGAAAGGGACATTTACTAAAGCAACAGTGGGTCATGTAGAAATTTCTACAAATCAGCTAGCTCTAATACCATGTAGAAATTCTACAAATTCTCTACAAATATCGCTCTGAAACCTATGTAGAAAATCTTACTGTAGATTAACCCGATAATGCAATATACTAAAGAAAAATACTATAATCTACTTCTACTATCAATTTCTTTGCGGAAGCTTAAAATTGAGCAAGATCAAGTTGAACACATATAACTAGAAGAAGAAGAATCAATGCACATGAAACACAGAAAATACTCAGGGGAAAGCCTCAGCTAAAAACCCCACTATCTGTATTATCATACAAGGTGGAAATACATCAGAATTATACAAAGCCTTAGCTCTCACAACTAGCCAGCTCTCAGTACAACCCTCCTGGATGCTCACAGGCAATCAAAGCTTCTCTCAAGCCCTCTCCTCTACCCTCCAAGCTCCTATTTCCTTGCGCAATTTCTCCTGGGTGATCCTCCTATTACCAAGTGGAACACTGATCTCTCACACCCTGTCAGAACTGCACAATCCTCAAGGAACCTTACCTTGACTACATGCATTAGTTTCCTTTATAGGAAAACACATGCAATTGATAGTACATTTTCCTTGACTTTAATCTTAATTGGGTCTTTCTGATAATAGACATGCATGAGTTATTGATGAGGGAGTCTTCAGGTATCTAGAGTACACTAGTTGAGTGCATGCATGCATCAACTGACTAATAACTCACAATTAGTTCCTCAAACAGTTTGGAACTAATTTAACTGGTCTTAACTCAATAAACTGAGCTAACTAATTACAACTCAAATATAACTCAATCTTATCTCCTTAATTAAGAGATAATATCCTTACTTTAAGGGATAACTCTTACATGACTTCAAAAAGACTTCTAACTTGAATTTATCCAACTAATTAATCCATAATTAATTAATTAATTATTTCCAAGCCACTGGTGAGACTAAATTCAATTTTAATTCACAATTTTAATTCAAAGACAAATTAAAATTGGAATTTCTGGATTCTATTTTTATCATTTCTTGTTGTTATTTTCAACAGGTCATTGTCCCATTGTTGTCACTTAGTCTAGTAGTTGTCCCTTAGCTTTTCCTTTCCTTAGGGCCCTCTTAGATTGTGTGCTAATAGGAAACATTCCATCGATATGGTGGGCAACATTCCACCAATATATTACCCTAGGAGGATTTCATTTATCCAATCATGTTCCAACCAATTTTACAATTAGAATGTACAACATTATTCATTGGCTAAATATGGAAAACAGGAGTATGTTGCTTCTACTCTTTGTTGCAAGAAATGAAAATTGACATATAAACAGAACAATATCTAACTAAGTTTTTGAAAGTGAACTATTAATACCTCATTCTCCATAAAAATAACAAATGTGGTCCACTTTTTGTTTTGTAACATGTTATTTTCGAAGTTTGTTGAATGACGGCCATATTTATCGTCCTATAAAACATGGCACATGGACTAGTTAAACTAACTAATATGCAATCATTTACTTTTTGCTAGAAAATTAAAATATATATATTTCACATATTAAATATACTTAGAAAGGTACAAATGAAGGCCTGTGGACCTTTCTAGCCACTACGATGTGTGGCACTTCATTTTACAAGCCTAGCCTTAGAGGCCTTGTCTTGAAACATATACTAATTGAATTTGACTATGCACAAATAAAATATAAAATCATTTAAGAAATTTGATATAATCTTATGAGATAATTCAAATACCTGGATACTCTCCTCACTAGACTTCCTCTTTTCATCCAGCTTCTCGTACATTTTTACAAGTTCTTGCCATACTTCTAAAATTACATCAACTGGCCTTCTTTTGAGCCTTTTCTCGGGCGGGAGTTTTTGTTGGAAATAATACTGAGATGGGGGGGTGAATCAGTATTATCACATCAATAAAGCTTTTTCATTTCCATATTCAGATTCATATATGCTACTTCCACAACTTCTTATGATTCAGTTAGTAGATCCTTAATGAGTGCATTAGAACATTATCAACCATATTAACAGTAAACAGGTGCACTAAAATAAAATAGATCATCACACATAAGCCACACACATGAACACCATGATATAAGGTGGAAACCCAATGTGGGAGAAAACCACCTGCTGCAAGTCATCTCAATCTTCTTCTTAATAAGAAAATACTTTTACCAATATTTCTGTACTGGTGCAGTCTTATACCAGTACGCAGGCTTCTACCTGCAGAGAGCTACAACCCCCATAATTCTTGTACTAGTCGATCCATTTACTAGTACACAGGCTGCTACCTGCTACAATGCTCCAAAGATTTCAACTGCTACTAGAAGGGAGCAACCACCCCCTTAGCTCTTGTACTAGCTAAGATACTAGTACGTGGGCACCGACCTACAATCTTCTCTCCTTCGGGTACCATGTTTCATTAATTCTCTTACTGGATACACCTGAAGCACAACACATAATCTAAAAGGCCACGTTTCATCCAATTTTCATACTAGAACCATTAACATCATTGAAGCACATAATCAAACCAAACACCAATACATATACAAGGATAATATGTGAGTTATCAACCAGATCTAGTACATCAGATCACATAAAGATAAGTCATTAAGAACTTGATCCATTCAACCATGAAGACTGAAGCTAAACATAATCATGTTGTTATCAGAACTCAATACCAGTAACCAGACATCAATTATGCACCGAGAACCCTGCAGAATAGTCAAAGGCAGTTAAAACAAATTTCAAGCAGGGTCCGCAACTTCACCACTACACATCTGCGAACATCTGCGCCTATGCTGCTTTCTGATCTGTGGGTATCCGCACCTGCACAGTCTTCTTATCTACGGGTATCTGCACCTGTGCACTCTTCTTCTCTACAGGTATCCGCATCTACACCGTGTCGCACCTGCAGTCTTGCGGCTACATCCGCACCTGCTCACTCTTCTACTCTGCGGGTATCCGCACCTGAACCGTGTCGCTCCTGCGGTCCTGCGGATAGATCCGCACCTGCACACTCTTCTCCTCTGCAAGTATCCACACCTACACTGCGTCACACCTGCGGTCCTGCAGGTATAGATAGTTTTTTAGTCTTCAAGCATACCCCAGACTATCAGATCTACAGATCTGATCATGCGCCATGGAGATCTTGACCCATCAGTTGATTTTTCTATAATACTCAGGTTTCTCCTTGATTCAAATCTAGCTATCACTCACCAACCGATCACAAGTATTTCAGATCTAGATCACCTTAAGATGTTCAACACATAAAACTCTCTTCCAAATGATCTCCTTCCCATTTTTATAGTCTAGGCCTTTCTCAAACCATGGACCAAAACCATTGAGAAACAATACCAAGGATCCAATACTTGGGTTCAAAACTTTTGGATGCAATACCACGGACCAAAACCATAGGATCGAACATGTCGGACTAGATACCATGGATCAATATAGGATTTCCCACGTGTGTGCACTTTTCTCTGCATGGAAGTGCATGTACTGGGGTCCGCACCTTCTGTTTGGATAACCTACGGACATGACCGCACTTTCTGAACGGCGTACCTGCGGGTCCACACCTTTTGAATGGTGTACCTGCGAATCCCTTATTTTCTTCCATTCTGAGAGGCTGATCATCAATCTTTGCTACTGGCCTGTTGCACTATGATCTGTCACCTGTATGAGTTGCCATCAAGGACAACACTTGTCTCATAATGCCAACAATCTCCCCCTTTGAACTTGATGGCAAAGCTAACTTGTCATACTAAGGACTGTCCTTTGATTCCTTTGCGCTGTCATGTACTCTATCACATCTGATATCTCTTCTTGTAGATTCATCCGATTATATATATATGAGATGTTCTTTTATGAGTGGGTTTTCATCAAGTACAACACATTCATCATAATGCCAACAATCTCCCCCTTTTGACTTGATGGCAACAACACCAAATCACTCTCCCCCTTTGACATCAAGGGCAAAGGGCAGACCAAGATATGTTCTTTCATAGATATACACTCCGTTGTCCATACTCCCCCTGAGTACCTGCTGAAATCTCTGAATGAGCTCCCCCTTTGTATATGCCATGGTGCACCAATTTGTCCATGCTCTTTCTGAGAACATGTTGAAATCTCTGCTCTGCTGAAATATGCTTGATCATGCTCCCCCTGATTGTAAGCAAGGTCTGCAAAAATATGTTCTACAAGAAGAACATGACTCTATACATCATAAATGACCTTCCTATCACCAAAGACTCATACATACATCTATCTCCCATCATAATGGTGATATACCAAAAATTTGTATATGATAACATAAGAGAATAACATCGTTCATCCCAGGCATAGTGGGGAAACCAACATAGGCTGTTACATGACTTGAAAAGATCTCATCAAATGACTACAATAGATAGAGACACACTATTACATCATGATTCTTGATATGACCTTTACATTGAATGATATACATGACATTTATAACAAAGACCAAACACCTAAATAAGATCATGATAAACATCAGCAACAACACTGTATGATCTGCTCCATAGCATCTGTCAACAGCAACTAGACCAGCGGTATGTCCGTATCAACTCATCCTTTTGAACATAATTCTGTATATACATAATCATTCACATTCTATCATAGCCACCCAAATCTGCTTGAACATCATGTCTCCAACAATGCGACTTTGAATAATCATCCATGTATCCAGCCAACAATCCTCATCCATATATGTGCCAAGAACAATAGGAATCCCACATCATAACTGTAATATATGATATTTATGCATATGACGACAACAACATATGAGTGACTCATCATCAAGTAAAGAAGATGTGAATTCAAGCTATGTACTTCTCCTTATCCTTATGAAGATCACCATGTAAGCACCATTAAAGAATCAACCACAAATCTGATCTAAATATCAACTATGTAACCCTAAGAATCATCTGAACAACTCATAACCATATCATAGCAAGATGAATCATTTATCCATATAAGCATCATCACCAATGACTATTAACTAAAATGCCAACAATGCATTAAAAGCACATGCTCCCCCTAAACCTGTGCCATCTTGTTTACTGTCAGATCTAATCATGCATATCAGCAAGAAGTATCAAGACATCATCATTAGAAACAAAACACTTCTAACCATCAATTCATTTCCACTCATCATCAGCAAATTTTAACCATTATCAAATAGCGCAAATAATAAATTGAATCATAACTGATCCTTTTCCTGAACCTATCCCTACTGCCTTTCATCAACCAATCATATATGCGACTATGCCATAACCAACTCGCGTATATACGTGACTTCTCTTTAAGAAACTTGCATATGAGATTTATGACACTGAAGTTCTACACTTCCAAATCCCTCTGATTCTGTCATGTCTGTATGTTGTGTTGTGCTGCCTTTTTCTGACTGTACTTCTTTCTTCTTCCACATCTTCAAGTGTGATGATGATGTTTTCTCCTTTTGGTATGGTTCCCATACTTTGTTCCTGCATTCCTTAGCTATATGTCCAAGCTTGTTACATGTGTAACATCTTACATGTCTCATATTTCTTCTATAGCAATCAACAGCTCTGTGACCAAACATATTGCAAGCAAAGCAATATTCATTAAAGTACCTTGAATGAGATGGTCTTTCTGCATGATGGTCTTGAATCCTTCTTCTTCTACATCTGGCTGCAACATGCCCAATATTATGACATACATAACATTCAACATTATTCATAGGAGGAGTAAAAGAATTTCTTTCCTTGGTTGATGATGAGATTGACCTTTCATCTCCTTATTGAGCATTTCAGATTTTGCATTTGAGTCCCTTGTCTTACTTTGTGAACTAGATTCACCTTCAATAGATTCATGAAAACCAAGACCAGTTTTGATAGCAGGAGACCTTTGACTATTAAGAATATCATCCAAGACCTTAGTACTATCTTGAAATCATAAAAGCTTATCCCTATCTTCTAATTTACCTTTCAAGATATTTACCTCAACCTGAAGTTGTTCCTCCTTTTCCAGAAATTGCTCCTTCCAGATTTCTTCAGACTTTCTTCCTTCTTCCATTTGTTGCCTTAGTTTGAGTATCTCCTTTTATCGTTCTTCATTCAAATCCTGTTGCATTTGACGAATTCTGAAGGCACATTCCAGCTGAGATTTTAAATTGATGACTTCGTTTTCTTGTTTTTCAATAGCTTGGAGTAGATCTTTATTCTACTTCTTTGATTCTTCAAGATCTTCTTTTAGTGAGCGGATCGTGGCTTCAATACTTTCATAGTAACTGGATCTATCTCTGAGTTTCTTGATGGTTG
>APFE030395605.1:0-13033 GCA_000404065.3 Pinus taeda | reverse complement strand
CCCCCCCCCACACACACAACTCTTGATCTAGTTATTTTCGCCTTCAATAGCCTCATCAGCTTTCTCAAGCCCTCGTGGGAGTGCCCTTCAGTCTCCAAATCTGTCAAGAATCTTGATTTGATTTCAAAGATCGAACTGCCTCCCTTAGTCCCACGCAAGGAAGAAATTTTAGTTGTCGAACTAGGTTTGGTCGGTCATTTCATAGGCCTTTGGCCCTCCCCAAAAATAATCCAGAAATGGATTGAGTGTAAATGGGCTTCGAAGACTTAAGGACAGATATTAATGTGCCTCTACAGCAAAAGGTATTTCACCTTCTAGTTTGAATCCAAATAAGATCAAGACCTAATCTTCAGGAATGGTCCATATTGTATAGACACATGAGGCATCTACCTAAACCAATGGATGCATGATTTTGATCCAGAACTAGACATTCCAAGCATCGTTCTGGTCTGGGTCCATCTTCCACACCTCCTTATTCACTGTTGGGGAGATGATTCGGTAAGAGCTATCAACAATGCAATTGAAAAATAGATAGATAGAAGCAAGACTAAGGAAAACTTTCATTTATGCACCCATATTTATGTAGAAGTGTAATATCCCTGGTGAAAAGTTCATGTAATAAAAGTTAATAAAGGAAAAATAAGACCACGGTTAAGGGACACTTATTCCAAGTTTAATGTTAGTTAAATATATCCTAGTGGGCATCACTGGATGTGTGTTTTTGGCTAAGGAAATTTGGCAAAGGCTAAGGAAAAGGAATTAAAATGCATTTTTGGCACATTTATTTATGAAAATAAAGGAAAATAGGAGCAAAGTAAGGTGAAAGGTCATAGGTTGCATGTGAGGGGGAAATTGAAGGAAAATAATGGAAAATGAAGAAACTAGAGGCCTCATTAATAAAAAGGCTTCTGAGGATCAATTGGCAAGTTTTTTTGGCTAACCTTTTGTCAATTCAAGTTTGGAGCTCTCTCATTATTCTCTCTCTCTCACTCTTGGTCACTTAGAGGTTTCTTGGAGCACTCTAGCTTTGGATCAAGGTAGGAAAAGCCAGCAAAGGGAAAGGAAGGAAAGCAAGGATCAAGGAAGAAGAGCAGGATCAAGTAGCTTCAGTGGGAATACTTGCAAGTAACCTTTTGCATGTATGATTTCCTAGCTGGTGTGGACATGCATGGCTTTACATGTTGGTGTATGGTTCTCTTGTTATCGGTGGCATGGTTTTGTCGGGTTATGACAGTGGTGTTCATCCTAGCCTTTCATTTTTTGTATTCCATGGTATGTTGGGATGTTAATCTCGGTTTTGAGCTTTGCTTTTTCAGATGGATTTTGGAATCCAGGGTGGAGGTGGTCTCAAGGTTCATTCCCAAAGGCCTAGGAATCCCTAGACTGACTTGGCGGGATACACGGTAAAGCCTAAGAGAAAAGTTTTGCTTTAGGGCCTAGTGATCCAGATTTGGATTGCGGTAAAGCCTGAGAGACTGATCTTGGTTTAGGACCTAGTGATCCAGGATTGGATTTCGGTAAATCCTGAGAGACAAGGAGATGGAAAATTCCTCAACGACGGTGATGGATCCCTGATGGAATTCCAAGTTCGGTTCGGTTGTCATCAGAGCACCAATTTTGGTGTGATCACGGCTTGGTGAGGGTGGAGGTGGTTTAACCTCTGGATTTTCTTGGTTTCTCTTGGATTGGTTGTTCTATGAGATCACACATTCATGCTTCGAATATGGCACGGGGATGACTAGCTGAAAGAGAGATTTGGTTTGGCCATATCTATGGTTGGGTGGTACGTGGAAGTCGCAAACTTGGTTGGATTTTCCTATGATTAATGAAATCTAAGTTCTCATAATTTTTCATTGGTTTATATGTGGATTTAATGGTTGTCACATCTTTGGTATTTATATGGTTTTATGTTGGTTATAAGCATGGTTAAATGACTAGTTCATGTCATGGTTATTTCATGTATTTACATGTAATTGTTAAATTGATGGATGCAAGACCTAATTGATGATATAATAGCTCACTGGATAAGGGGGTGATCCTTCTAGTTATGTTTCATATTTTCTTTCAATCAGTGATGCTTTGTCTATATCCTAGACCTGTAGGTTGCATTGATGCCAAGTGTTTGATAGAATGCCAGTCCCAGTTGGGGATGCTCAGGCCTGGTCCTGAGGTTAATTTTGATTTATCAGCATTGTTATCATGTCTTTTATGGATTCTGAAGGTTGCAATAAGTTATGGGTAAAGGTCAAGATTCTGGGCTAGAAAAGTGGCTCAAATCTCGGGGTCATTAGCACAAGTCTGCTAAGAAAAGTCCACAGTCGCTGTCACATAGGCCTATAAGAGCGAATTTGGGTTATTGGATGTTTTCATGCCTATAACATGAGAGCGACCATGGGTTAAAAGGCTTAAATCATTAGTCGGACTTAGGGACAGGATGTCTGAGTGGCTGACATGTCTCCTGAGGGTGTTGTAGTTGATGTGGATGGATTTGTTGGATATGTTCTGTCAGTTCCATTTCCTTAAGGTCACCAAAGAAGTTGAACCCCTTATAGTAGCCTCTCTCATCGCATGTTTACCCTGGTTGGTAGGATGCTTGGGTGGACCTGGGAGGAGGGGGTGTTACAGATTATCAATCTCAGCAAAGGGCTTTCAAAAGTAATAAAGATCAAGGTAAAAAAAAATAGACACACATCCAACCACTTGACTACAAGAAACTCCCCTTTAAATGAAAGGTATGCCATAACTACAATCATTTTCCAAATAGATGCTCAAAACGACCAGTATAAGAATCCCAAGGGAATCCAAAGATGCAATGGGCGATTGTGAAATGTAAGAACTCAAGAAACTCCAGCAAACCCTCCAAGACTACAACACACCCTGCTTCATGTCCTTCATCATCATTTCCCCCTCCCTCCATACCCAATCCCCCTCCACACAAAGGATCCTACCCCCCACCCTCCACTAACCCGTTTGACTCAATGGCTAACATCCCCTCTGATCTTGATCCAGATGACTCCCCCATTATCCTCCCAGACCACGAAGAGGGAGAGATCAACTGTATGAGGTGGTCTCTTCTCTCATTTAACCTTTAGATCTAGACCAACCCATTTTTCCTCTTCCCTCTAATTCCCAACCCTCCACCCTTTGTTATACTCAATCACACCCCCTCCAATGGTCACCTTGAATCTCCTCCATCCTTGTCGAACCCCCCTCCATCCTCTTTTGCGGGGATCCAAACCAAAAACCAAAAAAACTATGGAACAAAATCAAATAATGTAATAATAGAAAAAGCAGCACAAAAATACATGGCTTTGAGTGTTCAACAATCGATGGAATCATACCTGACTAAGGGAACAAAAATGAAGGACATGCAACTCCTGGAAGGAGATGTAAGGGCCATGTCATCTCTTCTTAAGGTGAATAATGAATTTAGTCTCCTGGAATAGCAAAGGCCTAGGTAACACCTTAAAATAAATGTAGTCAAAGACCTTATCAAATTAGAATGCCTAGAAATAATTTTACTCTAGGAGACTAAATTGAGTGAGGAAGAAATGGTAGAAATAATTAAAAAAAAACCAAGAATTTCTCAGAAGAAGCAATAAGCTCCAGAGTATTATCAAGAGGTGTATGCATAATTTGGAATTAGACAACCAAGGATATCAAATTAGTTTATAAGGATCAGTACTGGATCAATGTTGATCTTCAAAGCAAGGAGACTGGGGAAAATTTCACAGTGTACAATGTCTACGCCCCTATGCACTACAAGGATAAATAACAATGTTGGCAATAATTGGCAGCTAATACATTAGAAGAAGAAAGTCAGATTACCATAATAGGATTATAATTTAACTTAGTCATGAACACAAATGAAAATAAAGGTGAGTCCTACCTTCCTTATCCAAGTAGATACAAGCTTGAAACAATCATTGCAGAGCATAAGCTAATGGACATCATTCCAAAGAATAGTAAATTCAAGTGGAATAAAATAAGGATAGGATCAAGCAATATCAAGGAAAGGTTGGAACGCTTCCTAATCCATGTAAGTTTCATGAATGGGAGTGGATTTATTTCTTCAAAAATTCTTCTAGTAGCAACATCAAACCATAAGCCCATCACCTTATTTATGGGTGAAAGTGTAGATTTGGTACCCCTCCCTTTCCGTTACAATCCCCAATGGTCTAAAATTCATGAGGTCAGGAATCTCGTTTAGACCACATGGAAGACCTGATTGAATGGATCTTTGGTATTCATATGGGAAACCAAATTAAAGCTCGTTAGAGAAAATATCAAAGAATGGGTAAGTGTAAAATACAAAGAGGCGGTGCAGGAGGGAATGGAGTTATAAAAAGAGCTCGAATTAGAACAGGCAAGATTGGAGAGCAAAGAAGAAATTGTAGATCTATAGACTAAAGAGAAATATATCTACAAGAGATTGTACCAATGTAATAGAATGTAACACCCCCTCCTCCTAGATCCGCCCAAGCAACTAGCCATCTTGGAAAACATGTGATGAGAGAGGTTACTAAGGGATTCAATCTCCTAGGTGACCTTAAGGAAATGGGATTGATGAAACTCATCAAACAAACCCATCCACATCAACAAAACACCCTTAGGAGATATGTCAACCACTCAGATAGCCTGTCCCTGACTCCCACTAATGATTTAAGCCTTTTAACCCAGAGTCACTCTCATGCTATAGGCAAGACAATGCCCATCAACTCAAAGTCTCTCTCATAGGCCTCTGTGCTAGTGATTATGGACTCTTCTCAGCAAACCTGTGCCAACAACATCGATATTTGAGCTTTTCTAGCCCAAAATCTCAACCTCTACGAATAACTTGTTACAACCTTCAAAATAATTCAAAAACATGATAACAATATTGAATACTCAAAATAAACCTCAGGATTAGACCTAAGCATCCCCAATGAGACTGAAATTTTGTCAAACACTTGGCATCAATGCAACCTACGAGTCTAGGATACAAGACATAGTGTAAATCACTGAAAGAACTTATGAAACATAACAACAAGGATGACCTCCTTCTCCATTGGACTATTATATCATCAATTAGGTCTTGCATCCATCCATTTAACAGTTAAAAGTAAATACATGAAATAACCATGACATGAACCAGTCACATAACCATGCTTATAACCAGCATTAAACCATATAAATATCAGAGATATGACAACAATCAAATCCACATATAAACAAGTACGAATGTAAGAGAACTTAGCTTTTATTAATCGTAGACAAATTCGACTAGGTTCAGGATTTCTATGTACCACCCGACCATAGACATGGCTGAACCAAAACTCTCTTTCAACCAATCACCCTGGTTCCATATTCCAAGCATGAATGTGGTATCTCATAGACCAACCAATCCAAGAACAACCAATGGGATCCAGAGGTTAAACCACCTCCACCCTCACCAAACTGTGATCACACCAAAATCGGTGCTCCGATCACAACCGAACCGAACTTGGAATTCCATCCGGAATCCATCACTATCCTTGAGGAATTTTTCGTCTCCTTGTCTCTTAGAATTTACCGCAATCCAATCTTGGATCACTAGGCCTTAAACTGAGACCAGTCTCTCAGTATTTACCACAATCCAAACCTGGATCACTAGGCCATAAATCGAGAATTCTCCCTCAGGATTTACGTGTATCCCACCAAAGTTGTTCAAGGGATTCCTAGGCCTTTGGGAATGAACCTTGAAACCACCTTCACCCTGAATTCTGAAATCCATCTGACAAACCAAAGCTCAAAATCGAAATAAACATCCCAACACCATGGAATCTAGAAAAATTCAAGGCTAAGTTGAAAACCACTATCATAACCTAGCAAAACCATGCCATCAATAGAAAGAGAACCATACACCAACATGTAAAGTCATGCATGTCCAAACCAGTTAGGAAATCACACATGCAAAAGGTCACCTGCAAGTATTCTTGTTGAAGCTTATTAATCCTCCTCTTCTTCATTGATCCTTGCTTTCCTTCCTTTCCCTTTGCTTGCTTTTCCTTCCTTGATCCAAAGCTAGAGTTCTCCAAGAAAACTCTAAGTGACCAAGAGTGTGAGAGAGAGAGAGAGAGAGAATAATTAGATAGCTCCAAACTTGAACTAGCCAAGAGCTTTCCAACTAATTCTCAAAAGCCTTTTTATTAATGAGGCGTCTAATTTCTTCAATTTCCATTATTTTCCTTCAATTTCCTCCTCACATGCAACTTGTGACCTTTTACCTTCATTTTCTCCTAATTTCCTTTATTTTCATAAATAAATGTGCCAAAAATGCATTTTTTCCTTTTAATGCCATTGCCTTAGCCTTTGCCAATTTTCCTTAGCCAAAATGCACATCTAGTGATTCCCACTAGGATATATTTGCCCAACATTCAGCTTGGAATATGTGTCCCTTACCCGTTGTCTTATTTTTCCTTTATTTACATTATTTCATAGAATTTTCACCAGGCTATTATAGAACCCTCCCCCTCAGGGAACATTGTCCTTAGTGTTAAACCACACCAAGACCTCAACAAAACGTTGAAAATAAACATATTGCCCATGGAGCTTTATGACTTAGCTTGTTGTAGTATTTACAATGAAATACTTTCTCAAAAGCAAAACATCATGACAACATGAAAATATAATAACCATATCATACACTGGACCTTTATAACACAACTCATTACAATATTTACAATAACCATATATACACATATGCACATTTGCTAAACCAACAATTAAAAGGGTGTGATGCTCATATCAATCAATAAGGGAGTCTAGAGGATCACACCTCCACCGTCAAAAGTAATACCAGGATTCACCTCCTTCCCATGAAGTCCAAAATCCACTGTCACAGTGAAAGTTGCATCCAATTTCCAGCACTATAATCCTGTGCCACTTGTCCCCTCAGCGAACAGTTACTAGCTCATTGTTCCAGGGTGCAATCGTAATGTGCATCTGATTCCATCTAGAAATACTCATAACCAAAACAAATATATCCACGATCTTCCCTTCTCTATTACACAATCCCTCGGGAAATCTAATCACCCCCTTCCGTGCAGTCACTCACCTTCCAATTTCCCCAGAATCCCCTAACCTGGGTGATCCATACCTTGGCAAGGCTTCCTCACATCGGAAGATACAAAACCAAGGCATATCACTGCCTCATCATACTTTTCATAGCATGCTCACGGAAATCAATGGACATTATTGGGTACCAGTGTCCCACAATGGCCCTGCTCCTAAAGTACTCTACCACCATACTGCTACATGTTCCAATTTATTTTTCTGTTGCTTGCAATTCTTGTAGTCGATTTCAACCACCCAACCAGGCATGTTCATGCATTCCTATTCAAAGCACATAATTTCCACTAGATTCAAATAAATTTAAATAACCTCAAATCATACCTTGTTGGTAGTTTGTCAATAAGGTACACTTGCAATTTTGTTTCCTTCATGTCACAACAAGTCAAAGTAATTTTTTGATCAAAATATCATGTATAAACATGTCACATCTAGTTAGCTCAAAACACAACCATCATAGATAAACATCATAAATTGCATGTAACCATCATAAATCGCATGTAACCATCATAAACCATAATCATAGATCACATATAATCATCAAATACCATAGTCATAAATCACATGTATAATAAAACTAAAATATAATGCTGATACTTATCCTTTCATCAATCCTTAGCTTATACCTTTCTCCTTATCCCATATGCACTATGGATCAGTTACCACACCAGACAAACACCTAGTGCCTTCTCCTCATCCATGTGCACATACACATAGTGTGCATCACACACATACAACTACACACGTCATACAACACCATGTAATACATGCATCTACACCAGTACCATATGTACCACATGTACACAGTACCACCTGTACACTGCAACCACCTACACAATGTGTGCACTTCATCACATGTATATGGCACCACCTGCACAATGTGTACACAATGCCACATGTACACTGCACCACCCATACAGCGTGTATATAGTATCATATGCACAACATGTACACGACACCACATGTACACAACATCACATGCACGACATGTACACAACACCACTTGCACATAACACCACTTGTAGAACATGTACACAACACCACATGTACATAGCACTACATGGAGTAGGGGAGGATATTTATCCCACCCAATATTGAGTGAATATCCAATTGTACAATTATGCACACACCACCATATGTACATAGCGCCACATGTACAACATGCACATAACACCACATGTACATAGCACTGCATATCCAACATGTACATAGCATCATCTGTACACAGCACTGCATATCCAACATGCACAGAGCACCATATGAAAACAACGTCACATATACATCATGCGCGTGGTACAATATGTACATAGCACCGCATATCCAACATCTACATGCACATAACATCACATGCACAATAATAGTACCACACATCCAAAACCACATTGACTCTACCAAGCAACCTTTCTTCCAGTGCCTTATCCATGCTTGTCCCAGCATGTCGCATACCACACTTCTTTCATTTCGCTTCTATATCCCTCGGTATGACCTGTCCATAACATAAGCATAGGCATAATAAAATCATACAATATAAATTCATATTCACATGATATTGACCTCATATATTTGTCATCAATACTCTTCCCACTTAATTCATCATAGCCAGGAACCTCTTCTTGTCATTCGCCTGCGTAAGAAATCATTCCTCCACAAGGACGATTCTTGATGACCTTGTCAAATAGTGACATAGATACATGCATACATACATATAATTATTAGCATAAAATAATCATCATTCTATCAAACAATGACATACATACATACATGTATACATATATAAACATTATCATAATCATGATCATAACATAATTACCAGACAACATAAGGTCTAGGTTAAGAGAACATCATTTATTCATGTACAACATGCACGACATTGAGAACAACAGTTCCTAACATAGACAAGGCATCTTACACCTCAAATCCATTTATATTACCTTTTCTAGTTACCCTTCTCATGTCTATACTGCCACCATCCATTTGCCACAATGGACCTAATCAATCCAATCAGTTGACATATTCTTACTTTCCATTGTGCTTACTCATGCAACGAGCTTCATCCGGGTCTTACATCATCTGTTGGGTACCACACAGCGCTCCCAAAGCTCCATTAACTTCCTCTTTCCTAACCAATTCCTAATACTCAAAACATAAAAGGCAATACCAAGAAACAACCAAGAAGAAAACCATGAAAACCAATAACAACACGACACCACAATAAAGTGGCATAAGTATGCACCAAACACACTCAAAATCGCACATCAAGCACAACAATGTTAAAATACCAAAAGTAAAAGACTAACAACAAACACCATGACTCAATCCCCATGGTTCCCAAGGAAAGCTCAACCTAAGCTTTCTTCAAGATTTCATGGCAACCTCTCTTTCCATGAAACTCCCTACATCATACTACCATAAACACATAACAATCAGTGCATAGTTAAACATAACAATACATTGGTTACCTTACCTTGTTGTGCCAAGCATGTTGCTCGCAACTAAGCACATCCATGCCATCTCTCAAGAGACTCCAATCCCATTGAAAGATCCACCTGTAACTAGAGAATAACTAATACACCTGTCAAGTACATGTTCATGAATCTAGCACACATCCACACAATTTCAAACAAAACCAAGGTTAAGAAGACTTCTTGTATGCAAAGCACTCATTCATTTGGAATTAGGGTTTCCAAACATAGCCAAATGAATTCTTGGCCAATTCCTTTCCTTTACCTTTTTACCTTGTTGCAATCAAGGGTTACTATGTACTGTCACATCACCCAACTGTTAGTTATATAAACACATCAACTATTACCTTGTCACGCTAATACCAAGCATGTTTCCTGCAACTGCTCACACACGTCAACCACATATTCCAAATATCAAGACAATCGAATCTATCAATTTGAAATCAACTTTTACAAACAATCATGTCAAAACCCATATTCAACTCATAGTTATTAGACATAATTCTATAGCTATTGCCTACTATACTCAAGTACATATCAACTGTCTCAACACATATGCATTAGTACAATCATCTCAAAACAATATCATTTGAACATATACTCATATTATGCAATTCATCAAACATTCAACCAACTTGCAACATACCATGTTAAATAAATTAACTAGATGACACAATCAAACAATCAAGTACCAACTATATGACATAAGCAAACTCATACCTTAATGTATCTCAGGGGAGGCGATCTTGTCTACACAATCAATCCAGGTTAGCATGATACAACTTCACAATATATTACCCAAACATAAATAATATCATGATATCCAAATAGTCACTAGATAGCATGTTTACATCATAACTCATACACAATTATAATTCACACATATGAAAAGTCGATCTAGATTAGTACAACACCATATCACAAATATGTCAGCTCATACTTGAATGTCATAACCCTAACCATTTGCATAAGCCAATCCAATTTAGCATGATACAATAACATCAAGGTATAAATGTTATAACCCTAATCATCAAGCTAACTATCATTTAATAATAACAATTTAACCTATAATATACTTCATCAAAAACATATAACATAATCATCAGGTTATCTAATATAAAATAACAATAGCAATGCATACAACTACAAGTTACTATCATTCTTGACTATCCGACACATGAGCATATAGCTACACTGATCAACTAACATCCCTCATGAATGTAACCATAACATCAAAAGATGTGTACATAAACCTAATGTATATAATCCTAATGCATATAAAAATCCTTGACTTACATACCTACATGCCAAACATACAATACCTGTATGACAATCTGCTCTTACCCCAAAGTCCAATGTTGCAAACTCATTATGGTTATCTGCATTTCTAGCTCTATCTCATCCAACACATTAGCATCATAACATAACAATATCACCCTGATGACCTAAATTACATACCATGACTTCATAAGGCATGCTTGACCTACTATTCATGCATAACTATACCCAATACAATACATGCATGACAACTTCTTATAGACCTATAACACATGAGTACAAGACCATATACACCTCATTCTATCTAGAGTCCATGTTACACAGTATTTTGTCACACCTCCTACACTTCCCTGTGACATACCCCGAAGTGCTCGAAACATGACCATAATGCAATGTACTCATTCATATATGTGGCTTAGATCCTCGCTTAGACATTGATTGGAAAATGCCTTGAGCTCTCCCTGAAGAAAATAGCTCTTAATCCCTAATTTGAGAGTCATCTCTCTTATGATACTGAAAACCGTGATGGTTTCCTATTGCAATATACTCAACCTGCGATGGCATCACTCTGTTTGCTTGTATACACGCGATGATCCCAAAAATACAATTTATCCAAAGAGGATTAGAAGCTTCGTGATCTAGAAGCTTTGAGAGCGGCGAGCTAGAGGTTGTTCGGTGTAGATGAGGTCGAGTTCTCCCAACTTGGCCTCTTGGTCTTATCCCTATGAGCTACCTCCTTGAGATGAGGGCCTACTCCTATCTTTGGAGAGATCCTAACTCCCTTTCCCTACCTATATATTCATCCTCTCCCATTCCCAAATGGTTTGTCTATGTCTATTTTCACCCTTATGCTAATATTGTGCCTATATGCTACTCATTTGGCTTGGAGAAGGATTTCTTGGAGAGCTTAGCTTGAACTTGGATATTCATTCAAGGAGAGCCTATCAACATCAAGGCTTGGTTGTATGCTTCCCCTTCATTTCTATTATTATACAACTTCTTGTTCATCTTCCATTGATGTGTATGCTCATGTATCATTTATCTTATCATTCCTTGATCAGTTAAGTAGGTTTATTTTGAATACACTATTCATATTTGCATGCCTTGTTGTGTCCTCATCTCTTGTGTAGGTGCATAAACGTTCTGAGCAGTAGGAACGAGCCTGTGACACAAGAGATTCAAGGTCTTCAACAATGGAGATTGAGATAGCATCAGAATGAGGTAGACCATGTTCCTCGTTTCTCTTTTCAATTGTAACTTAGGAAAGTGTCCAGTATATTATCGCGTAGGTTTCTATTCTTGCTCATTGGGATAGAGGGATCGTCTCTGTCCGCAGAGAGGATTTACCTAGAAAACAGTCCAGTCATCAATGCATGATCATATCAACTTCACAAACCATGACCTCATGCATGACAACAACCATTATTCCATCGTACACATTACCATATGCAACCATCAACATGAATAAGCAATGCCTAATCAACTACACATATGCATGAATGCATGTAGTTGAGCATAAGCGATCAATTCTTGTAACCAATCTACAAGACTAATACATATAATAAAACATTCAAGAATTCACCTGACATACAAGAATGTAGTCAAGCGACATATAACCATATGCATACAGTCATATACTTTCGACAATGAATCCCACAAAATCACATCAAGTTCCTCATGACAACCCTACTACAATCATGATCAACATGATGCAATACAACAAACACATGGAATGCTAATGTAATAGATACACATGCAACTGAGATGCATGAATTACAAAGTACCTTCACCCAAGGAGAGTGCAACCATGCTCTGATACCAATCTGTAACACCCCCTCCTCCCAGGTCCACCCAAGCAACCAACTAGCCGAGAAAACATGTGATGAGAGAGGTTACTAAGGGATTCAATCTCCTAGGTGACCTTAAAGAAATGGAATCGACGAAACTCGTCAAACAAACCCATCCACATCAGTAAAACACCCTTAGAAGACATGTCAGCCACTCAGACAACATATCCCTGAGTCCCACTGATGATTTAAGCCTTTTAACCCAAAGTTGCTTCATGTTATATGAAAGATAGAGACCAACAACTCAAATTCGCTTTCATAGGCCTTTGTGCCAACGACTGTGGACTTTTCTCACCAAATCTATGCCAGTGACCCTGTTATTTGAGCCACTTTTCTAGCCCAGAATCCCGGCCTCTA
>APFE030395604.1:0-40482 GCA_000404065.3 Pinus taeda | reverse complement strand
TTTTATGTAAACATAAAATATAAATTTATTATCTTAAAAATTGTTGAATATTCTTGTGATAAAAGAGGAATTACTATATCAATACTTATATATACATTGATGCTATTCATACCTAAGATCTTTGGTATCCGAAAACTATATTATACTTTTATAAATTCATTGTTATTAATTTTTATTTGCCTAAATATCTTAGTAATTTTAATAACTTTCTTGCATTTCATTGTCTTCTTAATTCATGTTGGAGATCTGAAGAGGGTGTTATTTTCCTAATTGTTTGAATTAAAATAGGGCATGCTTTCCTAAATTTATTTATGTAACATTTCATGGTAAGCTATGCATAAAAATGAATTTTTTTTACGAAATTTACTAATGTCTAGCTTTTCAAAATACTATTCCATATACCTTCATTTACCCTTAGATAAAATATTTGTCATTACATAGAGAAACATTAGTAAAGAAATAGTTGGTTACATAACATGACTTTCATTGTTATAGCATATTACAATTAGCTCTTTGTTGTAATCTTACATCATCATCATTATTCATTTCATTAAGCTACTTAATAACATGTTTGATGATGTAATTTTTAACATCATGTAACCAAGGAATGGCATTAGAATTACAAAAAATACAAACACATCATTTGTCACTCATATACATTGGAAAACCTATACGAAAAAACCCACAAACGTTTAATTTTACTAAACCTCTCGTGAGGGTGTTCAACCCTCACTCAAAAAATTGTATGGGAGTTCATTCCTTGACCATTATTCAAATAGAATATTACAAATAAATATCATCTTAAGTTAGGCATAACTAGCTAGAGGTTTTTACATCAATCATGATATCATTTACCCAAAAATCCTTCAACCCTATGTTTTTATAGTTTGGTTCTTCCCATCAATGGATTATCATGCAGTTTACATTTCTTCAATCTGTGTGGATCACTAGTTCTTTTCTTGCCATAATGTTAAAGATAATTTGTCCTTCACATCAATTACATTCCTTTCCTGCAATATCTATTATCAACAAACTCTGACATCCAACTATTAGATATTTACTAATTAAGCTTCAAGAATCTTTTCATGGGCATAGTTAAAATGCAATCAAAGTAGTGAGACTTTCCTATTTATTAGCATTGCACATACATTAATCAAAATTACATAACTACACAAACATGTATGTTTACCCATGCATGCGTATGGTTATGAACAATGCCTAACCATACAAATATGAACATTCATAAGGTAAATTTCATAAAGATCATGAAAGCATGCTCATTCATCCACTCTTCCCATGCATTATAAGAAAATTAGTAAATAAAATTTTCCTCCACCTACGATAATACAATAATATTAAAACATTCACTAAGATAGTATTGAAAATAACTGCCATGGTAGTCACTATTTCTTCACATCATAACTAATCGTAGTTTTGATATTCATCATAGATAATCTTGTTTTTATTTACATCAAAAGACATTTTTTCTGAAAGTAATTAGCTTACCACTGAATGGCATGTTCTTTTCCAAAGGAAGCTAACAACATAGCTATTATTCCTTTACACATGACCACAAATTATTTCTCAAAAAACCCAGTACAATAGCCATTCTTTTCTGCATACACACACTTGTTATTTTCAACCATAGTAGCATAATAGATAATTTTTGATGTATATAAGTTCAAATATTTTCTTCTAGAAAAAATAACATCTTAAATATTGTTGTTTCATCCTCAACTCCTATATTTTTTTTCCACATATGAAAATACATATTTCTATTCCAAGAAACTAATACAAAATCTATTATTCATGTTCACATACTCTTTTCAAGAAACTTTCAAATTAAATACATATCTTTTTTAGTGTAATTTATCAAAATAACTAGTATTTGTGTGCATATAAACACATATTCTTTTTCAAGAAACCACCGAAACAAATATATCATCTTTTCCAACAAGGTTATCAGAATCCATTCATATTCTTTCCTAGAAAATGAGTAAAATAACTAGCATCTATGTGCTTATAACCACATATTTTTTCTCAGGAAACTATCATTATGTTTTTCGAGTAAAACCATCATAACTATTGTTATCTTGTAGCATTGGGACATTAGTTATTATTTTCAAACAAATTCCTATAATTTATTATCTCTATGCATGAGAATTCAAGGGAATATTTCTAGGAATTGATTATGAGTAACAAGCATGAGAATTATAAAACATTTTGACAAGGTAAACCAAATTTACCTAAGTCCCTATGCAAAATAATTCCTGAAAGTCTTTCTCATTCAAATAAACGTTAACTAGTATCTATATTCTATAAATTCATCAAATGCATTCGAGAATTATTAATTAGTCTTTGCAAAGGAAATTCATTAGCTAGTATGTACATAATAGGAGTTGGCAAGATATTTTTAAGGAACATTAAGCAATATTTACATACTGAAAATTATGAATCTCTTTTTCCTTTTAATAGGAACAATGGATAGTCTTTGTACACTAGCAAATCATGTAACCCAACATTATTACATGAACAAGAATATGTAACCTTTATTTGAGGCACATTGAGGTATTCAAAAATAACTCTTTTTCCTTCCTCTCTGATGTGCACTGCATTCTAGGAGTATTGAGTGCTTCTGTTGATACTTTTCCTCTCATCTTTGCATGAGATTTGTGCTAGGGCTCGGAGATCGAAAGCCTACACACTCTGCAAGCTCACTTTACAAAATCCTTTGTATATCCACAATATTTCTACGAATATTTTTCAACATATACACACAAGAGAATATATAATTGACTGCTAATAAAATGTAGTAGAGCTTCTACAGATCCCAAATTAAGAGAAATTTAATGCAACTACAATTAAATAAAATATATTAGAACCTATACAAACCACACAACTACTAATGAACAAAAATTTCCACTTTTTATTTAATTCCATAAAGAAAGATAACTTGTCATATTAGTTACACAAGGTTTATTATATCGACAATTTGTCAAATGAGTTATGTTAAATTTTGAAGTTATTAAAATTATTACATAGGGGTATTACATAATCCCCATAAATATAACACCATCCTTGTTGTTCATCAACAACTTTCACTCATGATATAACAATTTAAGCAACCAAAAGGGGATGCTTCCCCTTTAAAATGAAGTATTTCATTTCTAAGAAATACCATTAAATAAAAAAATAATGTTTTTATCTATAATCATAAGATTTTATAGCTACAAAATTGTTTAATTTCATAGAAACAAACAAAGTCTGTATACCAACTTATCATTACTTACCAATTCCTCTTGGAAATCATGGTCACTTTATTTGAAAGAATTAATTATAGGTGGTTTATCAGCCTAACAACAAGCACCCAGAGGGGTTTCAAATCCTCCATGGAATACACATTTTAACCAACATAACCACATTAATCACAACATTTTGAATCCAATGATATTCACAATAATTTAACTCGTAATCATTATCATTGTACTTTTGCAATTACTCAGAGAACATCTATCTCTCTTATCATAAAATCATCAATAACTACACCAACTGCATACTATCTTGGCCCCCGCTAAAGACATTTACAAGATTAGTAATAGAATAAAGGAACTTACACTTCTAGTAATTCCTTTATGATCAATAAGATCCTTTCCGGTCAAGATGTACATAAAATTCTTACATGATCATATAGAAAAATTCATCTTTGACACATTACGTATCTAACTGGTTAACTTCTTATTCTATGAGAACCACAGTGGGAAAAGGAATTATCCTCCCAACCAATGCGCACTAGTTTCCATGACCATGTTGAACTAATTTCACATCCATAATAATTCTTTGACTTGTACCACACCATTTTCACCTAGATCTCTCTAACCACACCTAGTACAACCTTAGATTCCATTGATCATGCAGGGTTCAATCTAGAATTCCATTGACTATACCATTTTATCTCATAATTTCCACTTGATCATATAGGGTATAATACATGATTCTTCTTGGTAGTTTCATGCCTATTCCTCCAACAATGTGTTATTCGTGAGAAATTTAAAGCTCAAAATATCAATCTTCGTGTCTCCTCCAATAAGCTCCAAAACCAATAGAGGTTCCTCTGGATTTTTCCCCTCTCACCATATTGGCCAATTATTTTCACTTACGAACATCATCTATCTATAGGGAGTGGAAATTAGGGTAGGTAACCAGCATTAACCCAAGGTCATCCTACCCTTCATAACTGTCCCATAACTATCTTGCATGTGAAATTCCTTTTATCACTTCTTCCCACCATAATTTACATAACTGACTATATGCACATTACCACTAATGCAAAGAAAACATATTTGTACATCATATATTCATACATTAACCCTCAACACGGTTACCATATTCTACAAAAGTAAATTTGATAGGAAATCATAAATGACATCTCAGATCATACATGTGGTATTTATTTCAAATTTTCCACATAATAACTATCATGTAATTTAGAAAAACATTACCATATCTTGGACATTATAACATTATAATTTTTCATTTATAGTTGCAAATCACATTGTAATGTTTTACCTTTCACAAGTTCTTATGTTGTCATTAAGCTACCCTTAATCACATCAACAAAATTAGTCATGATTTCTCTTGATAAAACCATACGTTCTAAAAAAAGATTATGCACAAAACATTTTATCAGATACATTTAATATGCATTTCACTTTTCGATCCATCTATGTTCTCAATATTTTAACAATGTAGAAACGTATTGGTATTGTTACTTTTCACAAAAAAAATCTTGCATTAAAGGTAAGCATAACAAAGATACATATTTTAGATATGACATCCAAATAACTTTAAAATGATGTTTCTATGAAGTCGTTTCCCATACCAACAGTTAAGGGATTATGACCTCTTTAAATATACCATATTTCATTAAAAGAAATCAATGATACTCACTATAGTTCTAATTCATGGAAGATGTTATTTTATGTATCCACATGCATCTAATCGACAATCATTATGCAGAATTACCAAATTCAAGTCAGTCACGAAATAATTCCTTTCTTTAACAAATCAGTCATGCTAATAGATTCAAAATGCCATCCATATTTTTGTTTAATGATGAAAATAATGACACCACATGTCCAAAACACAATGGACATAACTAATTAAATTTGATATGTAATTTTACCACAATATTCATTTGCACTAGATAAAATTCTAAAGGATGAATTAACATATTTGTTAGATGTAAGATGCATATGAGCTAGCATGATCACTGAATCATCAACTTTGTAAAATTGTGAATTCTGAACATACAAGGTAATCAACGTCGTTTGATTACTACTAGTTCTACCAGTCGGTTTATAGAACCATGAAATCAATCACTTTAACGAAACTAATGTATCATGATCCATGTTTTTTGTAAGTTTTGAGAACTTGTAGTCATATCTATGCATTTTTTAAAAAATAATATTTTTTGTAATCCTTGTAGTTTCTTAGATACAATAATGTTATGCATAAAAGAAAATGAAATTTTTTGTTCATATAAAACATGAATTTATCATTAATGTGTAAATGTTAACAATTATGGTAACAACCCAAAAAATCCCAAATTCAATGATGTATTATCACCAATAGACCAACAACATGGAGTAAAATACCACAATCATTTTTTCTACAACTTGTAATAATATTCAATCAAAACTTATTTATGCATTTAATTTTAATAATAAAAAATTCTACCAACCATCTTAAATTCAATCCAAATCCATTACAAGACTCGATCATCAATTAGCAAATACTGTCAAGTCCTACCATTTGACTCAAATTTCATATTTAACATATGAAGGTATTCTTTCAATGTCTTTCACAATATTTTATTGTCCTGTTCAAGGAAAACCCCCACCTTTTACATTATTTCCTTATCACACAAAACAATACACGCATTCATTCTTTATAAGTAGGGAATTGTAACTTTAGCCTTTTTTTTAAACGCACAATAATCGTTATCACAATAATATGCATGTAAAGATTGGTAGTTAATCCACACTATCACTAGTGAGCGATAAGGATTTTTCATAAATGCAAAAGATGGTTTATTATCTTTTATCCACATAAAGATTCAAATGTCATGATAATAGTTTTAATGAAGACATTATCACTTACTCTTCTTCAATGTAGCTATTAATATGCATTATGCATCTCATGACAATGTAGTCTACTAAATATATCATTATGTAATTTCACTAGAATCATACTTGAGTTAATGCTCACTAGTATCATACCTCTACTTATTTTCTACTTACTGATTCCCAAAAGGTGCTAGTGCTACAATATTTTGTTTTGGTACCACTTCTAATCTCCCTCAGTAAACATCATGTAAAAACACATAAGATTTGAATTCTTTTACAGAATTTACTAATCTGTAAATTTGATAATTACTATTCCATATTCCTTATTTGACCATTAGATAAAACATTCATCATTACATAGAGTAAATTTAGTAAATGAATATTAAGTTAGATAACATAACATCCACTATTATAGCATATTATCATCAACTCTTTGTTGTAAGCTTACATCATTGTTATTTATTTTATTAGGCAAGTTGTTCACATGTCTGATGATGTAACTATTAATATTATGTAAGGAAGCAACACCATTAGAATGATGCAAAAGGAAAACACATCATTGGGCGTCGATATTCCCTAGAAAGCCCTTACGAAAAAGTAAACAAACGTTTAATTTCGTTAAGCGTCTCATAATGGTGTTCACCCCTCACTCAATGGCTATAAGGGATTCCATCCCTTAATCATTGTTCAAAAATAATCTTACAAAGAAATAGCATCTTAAGTTCAACATAGCTAGTTAAAAGTTATCACATTAATCATGATATCATTTACCCACAAATCCTTGAGCAGTGTGTCTTTGCTGCTTGGTGCTTCCCATCAGTGGATTATTATGTAGTTGTTATTCCTTCAATCTTCATGTATTACTAGTTCTTTTTGTGCCATAATGTTAAAGAGAATTTGTCCTTCACATGAACTACAATACTTTCCTATAATTTCTAGAATCAATAAACTCTGACATCCAACAATTAAATCTTTACTAATTATGCTTCAACCATATTTTCATGTCGATAGTTAAACCACATACAAAGTATTGAGGCTTACCTCTTTATTAACACTACACATACATTAATAAAAAACACATAACTACCTAGAGATGATTTTGTATCCATGGATGTGTATGGTTATGAACCATGCCTAACCATTCAAATTTCCACATGCATAAGGTAAATTTCATAAAGAAGACCAAATCATTCTCATTCATCCACTATTCATGTGCATTATAAGAAAACGATTAATAAATTTCTCTCCCTACTAGAGTAGAATGATATTAAAAGTGCTACTAAGATAGCATTGAAAATAAATGCGATGGTTATCACTATTATTTCACACAAGAATAGGGAATAATTTCCCAGAAGATATACATCATAACTAATCTTATTTTTATTTGCAAAAGAAAAATATCCTTTCCAAATGAAATTAGCCTACCACTAATATCTTGATGGACTATTTTACATTTTTACATAATGTTGAAAAGAAAAAGGTGGTGAAATTCATAAAGGAACATGTATAAATTTCACTCTTGATATAATTGTAAATGTTAAATGTCGCCTCTCTGTGTCTCCAATATTTGTAGTAGCTTGTTGCGAAGCCATCCACTATTGTTTTGTATAGTTAGGGCCCATGCCATTTTGAAAGAAATTTGTTTAAGATTCCCCCTAACAACATGTGCCATGGGCTCAATTTTTCGACAATTCCTATCAAATGGAACACCTTTGTACTTTTCAAAAATAATTGTAGTGAATAGTAGAAGTTGAGGCGGACTTGAACTATGCATATAGAATATATCTTCAATATATCCAAGTGCACCATTAACTAACTGACCTTCAACCCACAAATTATATTTCGACATGACATGCTCTCCACATCATAATATCATTTAACGTTCCAAGCCATCATCATCATTATCAATTGTTTTTATTGTTTTCATGCGTTCTGCATCGCATTTTTCAATTGGACAATTTAATGATTTTAGCATTTTATAGGAGTGTAGATTGACCAAGTTATTCATTGCAAACAAGTGAAAGAAAGAATAATTTTTTTTTTCTTTGGATGAAAGAAACTATGAATATGTGACAGGATTAGATCTCAATCATGTAGAAAAAGTTTTGCATTTTCTATATTGCCTGAAACATTGAAAAAATGTTTCGTCTTGGATTATCTCCTTGTTGCTTAAATTTTTTATCCAAATTCACAACAATGTTGAACATTTGCCGCAACACTTTCCTAGTTTTAATACTTTCATACAAAGGTTTACCCTCAACAGGAGTTATTTTCCCAAGGTAACCCTCAATAATGATGGAATTGCCACTAAAAGGAAAAGCCTTCCTTCTTCATGATAAATATTGCCATAAATATAACATTATGTAGTAAGTAAATAATTGGATAAGAAGGAAAAATTATTCAATAGAAAAAACGAAATTAAGTAACCATACCATAATTTCATTGTATGGAAATACATATTAACCCTGTAAAACCATTACACTACTAAACATGTCTCCGCAATGAATCTTTCTATCACAGTTTAGTCACATATTTTTTAGTTAACTTACTTAAATTGTATAATAAAAATGATTCAAGATCATTTACCATACTATGATCCAACATTCTTAAAAAACTTATGAATAATAAATATATATAGAGAGAAATAAAAATCATTTTACAATACAATTCTAATAAAAAATATCACATTATAGTTTTTTTTTTAATAATTGCAATAAAAAAACACTCCGTCTTTAGACCAATTAAAAACCTTAATCGAGAGAAAGAGTAGTGGGCATTCCCTTTAGTATTTTTATTTAACAAATTTTTAAATTCTCCCACACATTTGCTCAAGTGTTTAAATTATGTCTACCACCATTTGCTAGATATGTGCTAAGTGAAAATTAGTATTTATAGCTCTAATGATTTTTGTTTATACATGTTATGCATGCCTACAATATTCATCCATGGTGGAACAATTTTCAAAAGAATCTTATCCAATTCTAGATTGGCTCTAATCATCCAAAATTTTACATTGGTGAAGGCGTTGAACAATTCCCTTATAGAATTTCAACCAAACGTAAAAATGAATAATATCGTATAACTACTACATTATTTGAAAATAAAAGTCATATTTAAAGAAAAAAGGACCTCAATAACATTAGCTAAAATGTTTAAGAAAAAAAAAATTAGATGTTGACCATTTCTGGCTTTTAATTATAAAAAATAAACTTTTAATAATTAATCAATTATAATTATGTTTTCATATTTTTAAATTTATAAAATTTTTGTCGTATGTTGAAATCAACAATCAAAATAAAAAATTATAATTAAAATTAAATGGTTATTTGTATTGTAATTAAAAATAATTAATTTAATGGATTAATCAAACAAATTATAATATAATTTAATTAAGAAATTATTATTTATTTAATTAATTTAATTAAGAAATTATTACTAATTTATTTAATTTAATTTTCTTTTGAAAATTAAATTTATTTTTTTCAAATTATTAATAAATAGTAATAAAATATTGATTCTTAGTTCTAATCATTTAAAAATTAGTCAAAATCTGACATTAATGGAAACTTTGAACCACAATCTTATTGGATTACAATTGCCATAAAAACAAATTTGAACAATATCCTGTGATGCCAGCTAAGCATTACTCGAAAAACATAACATTAAGAAAAAAAATTCAATAACAATATCTAAACTCGATTTAAAAAAAAAAAATAATCATTTACAATGTTCAACAATTTCTTAAACAACATCTAGTGATGCGAGCTAAACATTACTTCAAAACATTAAGGAAAAAAAATCAATAACAATATCTAAACACGATTTAAAAAAAATAATAATCATTTACAATGTTCAACAATTTCTTACCTCTTTAATTATAAAGAAATATAAATATATAACAATAATTATAAATAACTGTTATATCCTATCATAAAATTTATAGTGCTATGGTTGAAATAAACAATAAAATTTAATAAAATTATAAATAATAATAAAATTATAAATTATTAAAAATAAATTATAATTATTAATTAAATAACTTAATCTAATTTAATTTAATTTAACATTAGATTGCTCCAACCATCATAACTACATCATCAATAATTGATTAAATAATTTATTAATCAATTAATTTTAATTAATTAATTATATATTTATAACTACTTATAGCAATCACAAATAATCAACCATGATTCCTATCACATATCCTTGTAAGTTCAACAATTTTTTTTTTACTAACAACGTATAATTACTGTTACGTTACAAGATACAAATTAAAGTTTAACCTTGATATTTAGCAAAAGAGGACCAAATTTATTTATGATTCATTGTAATGGGTTCTTTTCAACATTGCACATTGCTTTAATGGGTTTTGTACTCCGGAACTTACAAAATGACTTTAACTTTTTTATGATGGTAAGTTCATACTATGAATAGAGTGACTTAGGCATAGGTGTGGATTATTATTTTGGATGGTTCGTGTTAACTCATACACATGGTTAGGCCACTTGCTATTCATGCCCATTTTAATTATGGTCATGTTAATCGCTGAAGGGGTCAATAGTTTAGCCTTGGGAGCTAGAAGTTGAGATTTGGTTACCCTCTCGACTTGATTGTCGAGCCTGGTAATGCAGTACACTTGTACAACAGTAGAGCCATTGGTCTATATTGGTCTTGATTACATGGAAGAGAAACCTTAGGGTTGGTTATGGGGTAACTAGCCCCGTCCCACTTCTATCACTATCGCTCATTTGAAACCTTTAACCTTCCTTGAGAGCTAGGTAACAACCCCAAATATCCAAGATATATGTGTTTGAGTCAGTTGTTATTAGAATTTTCACGTAACTTGGGCCTCCTCTGCAATTCATTCAATGTTTTTCTTCTTATTTCGCTTGTCTTTTTCTACATCTGTAAGGCCTACTTAGTGCATTTATTAGTATCGGAGGTACCCTTCTTTGTTGCAACTGATGTCTCAATCAAAGAACCCTTAGGAACTATTCCTCAACGAATTACTCCACTAGGTGAGAGATATATTAAAATATGTTCTTGCTCTCTGACAAGATAGCTTCGTTGAGGATGGGCACCACTAAACATGAGGGTCTCATTGACAAGGTAATTATTATTTGTTCAATGGGCACACTTGTCAAGGTAATGGTTGGCTCATTAGGCTTATGTTTTTCCCATCCATTCCTTGATGCTCGTCTCACTTAGTTTGGTTGGCATAGGTCAAGGATCTTATCCATATCATTTTATGGTAGGGTTTCACTTCCTTTTGAGCTCAAGCATGTTGTTGTTCTATGTTATTTCTTACTTAGAATTTGTTTCTGTGTTTCTATGTTTTTATGGCCATTATTCACCTATATGAAGTCTCTGTTGCATATTGTTCAAATGGATAGTGTCTAGTGCAAAGCCATGAGCTCCTACCAAGCTCTGATATTTTTTGTTAATAATCACAATTAATTTAGAGTCCTTGGAGTGAATGTAACCCTGATTGAAAATATTCCAGAATTAGTGGGATTAGACTTCTAGCTTTTTATTTTAAGCCATGTATTTTCTTGTGGAAATAATGCATAAGGTTTTTGCTTTTAGTCTCTTTTTTTATAAACACATTTTATTGTTTTCCTAAATTACCCTACTTCTAGGGTTTGTTAGAGATTGTTCCCATATTGTTTGTAACATCCCTTAATAAGCTCGCAAGAAAATCATGGAGTCAAGAATAATATTTTTAACATTTACCAATGTGTAAATTTCTAAATTACTTTCTATATTCCATCCATGACCATTACAATAACCATCATCATTACATAGAGAAATATTTAGTAAAAACATGGTCACTTACATAACTATTTACTACCACTGTTTTAGCATATTACCTTAAATTTCTAAATGTAACATTGCATCAATTCCATGATTATTTTAACTCAGTTAGTTAATCACAGTATTGATAATATAACCATCACTCATGTAAAGAAGACACAACAATAAATCACACGATTAGACACTGATTTACCCTGGAAACCCTGTAGGGTGAAAACCAACAAACGTTTAAATTTTTCATTAAATGCTCATGAGGGTATTCATCCCTCACTTAATGGCTTTTAAGGGAGTCTATCCCTTAACCATTGTTTTAAAATAGTACAAAGAATTATCATAAGAGTTGAAGCATAACTAGTTATAGGCTAATACAAAGATCATGATATCATTTATCTATGAAGCCATGAACATGAAGTCTTTGCAGCCTGTTTCTTCCCATTAGTGGATCATCCAATAGTTGGCATTCCTAAATTTGCACGGACCAACAAATATTTATCCACCACAATGTCAAATGTGAATTATCGTTTACACAAGTCACCATCCTTTGATGTCATTTCTATCATCAACACACTTGATATCATGATCAGATAAAACACAAGATATTAATTAACTAATAATCAATATTTGTTAGTGACACTTCAACATCTATTCATATACATGCATAAATCATAAACATAATATAATGAAATATATTCTTTAACATCATTGCAGATGCATTTGTAACAAGTAAATTACTATAAAGTGTCATATTTCCAACAAAACACTAACGTAATCTTGCATGCACTTCATATTCTTTCCAAGGGAAAGCTAACATACTAGATATTGTTCTTGTGCATGCAAATGCATGACAAGATTTCAGGGGAACTACCCCAATATGTAATTTTCTTTATGCCTACTATTATGTTTTCTTTTCAAAAGGGATTAAAGTAGTCGATTCTATTCTTATGCATGTGAATGCATGTTCTTTTCCAAAAATATATTTTCCACTGGAGCTATTTACAATTGCTATTATGTATAAAATGCAAGCTCTATTTCAAACATAGTTAACATAATAGTTATAATTTTGTGTGTGCAACTACTTGTCCTCTTCAATAGAAAATAACATGGTAACTTATTCTTCTCGCATGTTAAACACATATTTATTTCCAAAGGAAACTAACTAAATCTTGCATGGAAATATAAACACAGTTTTTTTTCCAAGAGATCAAACACATAACATTTATTCTTTCATGCATGCAAAGAAACACTTTCCTCTTACCAAAATATCAAGCCCAATAACTATACATATTTGTCTGACAAAATAAAACTAGCACTATAGTTAATCCCTTTAGGTGTGCAAATGTATATTATTCTTCACAAAAGAAGGCTAATACAATCAATATTATGTGATTGCACCTTCCTTTTCACCACAAATCCAATACAAAAAATAAATTTTTGCATGCATGCAAGTGTATATGTTCTTGTAAATAATCTTCCAAAAGAATCTTAACAAAATAAAGCATATGTTTACCAATATTCCTCTCCAGAAATTTAATTCCATAATATGTACTAGGACTTGTTTTTATCTTCTCTTCTTTTTGAAGAGTTATAACACAACAAATACTTTGTGCATATATATATTATATAATATATATATATATATATATATAATATATAATATATATATATATATATATTCAAAGGAATTTAATACACTAATTATTCCTTTTCCAAAAGTTAGCTAACTCACTAGCTATAATGCATACAATAAAAAATATTTTTCTATCATTTCACACATCTAAAAAAAAATGTCATATTTCAACAAGAAATAACATGAATAAAAAATCATTCTCAAATAACACAACCAATGGTATTTTATACAAAGGTTTTATGTAAACTCTTTCTCAAAAATGTTACTCACATATTCGTTTCCAGTAGATCAAATATACTAGATAATATTCCTATGGACATAAGCATATATTCTCTTTAAGATTCCAATATTTTTCTTTGAAAATTTAATGCATATGCATCCTGAGAAAATCCTTGATAATATTTTGAATGAAATAAATTAATTCATTTTCATGAATTACAAACATAATTGATATATTTTTGTGCATGTAAATAGCTTACTTCTTTTCAAGAAATATTAACATAATTGTTATATTTTTGTACATGCGAATATCTTACTTATTTTTAAGAAATATCAAACTTAATAGTCATTTGTTTGTGCATCCAATTAATTTATTTATTTGCAATAACATTAACACATTATTTATCTCTATATGCTCATAGCAACTATCCTTATTGTGCTGATAAATCAAATGACAACACTCTACTTTTCCTATTTTAGTCATAACCTTTGGGCAAGGTTTCTGAAACTGTAAAAAAGACTTTTTGAAAACGAAAGAGGTTTTTGTTGGGAATGGGTTTGTTAATAAAAACATGTTTCATTTTTCAAAAAGGGGTTGTGGTTAGGAATATTTGATTGAATATTTGCAACCCATATTTCCAGATTTGAGTGATTGGCTGATTCAGAAATTAATGATTGGATTTCACTTATTTCAGAGATTGATGATTAGGTTTCAGTTATTAATTGATTCAGATGTGTCAGAGATAAATGACAATGTTAGAGTGGTGAGTTACAATTTAATTTTTCATATTGAGATTAGGTGTTGATAATAGGTCCAGTATGAAAATTTAATGAAACATGGCCTGCAAGTTATGATGTGTTGAAGCATGTGGATCGAGTTTGAAAATTTGAGAAAACATGGTCCATGGATTTTGTTGAGGATTAGAGTCTTCAGGGAGTAAGTCAAAACTTCCTGTTAGTAGTAGGTGGTGATCAGATCAGGGAGCTCCCTTTCAGTAGTAGCTAGACAATGAGTGAAGGTTGCAACCTTCTGTAAGTTGGTGCCTACATAATGTTACAAGTTTATGCTGGTACAAGAACCAAGCGTTGGAGCTTCCTTCTAGTATGAGTTGGAGAGCAATCAAACGTTATAGCCCTCTGTAGGTGGGTGCATGCATACTGGTATGAGTTTGCAACTGTACAAGACTAGAGAAAGATTTTTCTTTATATTAAAGAAGACACAGATGACAACAACATGTGGATGTTTCTTGAATTGGGTTTCCGCCCTAAAGTTGGTGTTCATGTGTGTTTCTTATGTGTGATGGTTTATTTTATTCTTACAGCACATGGTTATTATTTATCAAATGTTTAACAAAGTACTGATGCGCTGGCTGAAGACCAAAATATGATGAATTAACTCAATTATAAGCTCACTGGATGTATGCTAGTGGTCTTAAAAATAGTTGTGTACACACGCGGGTTCCTTTCAGTAAAGTCACATATAGAAATTATAATATGCAATGTAAAAAGTTATTGATTTGAAAATACTAATTCACCCCCCTTCTCAGTATTTTTCCCAACAATACAACATGAGATTCAATTACAATCTGATGCCCCTCTTTCGAATATTTCCATGTATCATATGTGGGTCATAGAAAATGAAGAAATCAAGAAACAAATCTAGGAATTGGTTGATAAAGGTTTCATTTGACCTATTTCTTCTCCATGTGGATCATCGATCATATTTGTCCCTAGGAAAGATGAAACTTTGAGAATGTGTGTTGACTTTAAATTCTTAAATAAAATCACCATTAAGAATAGGTATCCTCTTCTGAGAATATATGATTTTCTTGATCATTTAAAGAATGTTTTACTTAACAAAATTGGATTGAAGACGTGGTTATTATCAGATTTGTATTGCATACAATGTTATACGGAAAATTGCATTTAAGACTACATAGGGGCTTTATGAACAATTGGCTATGCCGCTTCGTTTATGCAACACTCCAACAACTTTTATGAGAATGATGAATGATGTGTTTCGTCCTTTTCTTGATAAGTTTTTCAAAATTTATCTAGATGATATTCTTATTTTTTAGTTCAAGTCTGGAAGAACATGTAAATCATGTTAAACATGTTTTTGATGTGTTGCAAAGAGAGAAAATGTATCTCAAATTTTCTAATTGTGAATTTTGGAAAAGTTCCTTAGTTTATCTTCGTTACATAGCTGGAGGACATCACCATAAACTAGATCTAGCTAAAATTGATATAATCATTAAGTGGCCAAGACCTCAAAATGTTACAAAAGTTAAAAGTTTCTTGGGTGCAGATCAGTATTGGATGAAATTTATTCCTGATTTCTCTTTTATTGCATCACCACTTCATGCTTTAATAAGTTTTAAAGTCTGTTTCTAGTGGGGAGGAAAACAATACAGAGCATTTGACACTTTAAAGTAGAAAATTGTTTCAGCTATAATCTTAGCTTTACCAGATATTCAATAGCCATTTCAAATTGAAACTAATGCGAGTGGGTATGAAATGGGTGCAGTGTTATTTCTAAAGGGAAAGCCTATTTGTTTTCATTCAGAAAAATTTTCTAAAGTAGTTGCTAACTATCCAACATATGATAAAGAATTGTATGCATTAGTGGAAAGTGTTAAAAATGGAAACATTATTTAATGGGCAAAGAAATAGTGATTCATATAAATCATCAACCAATTTAGTACTTTCAATATCAATCTAAGTTGTAGTAGTCTCGATGCTATAGATGAAGAGGGTTTTTGCAACAATTCCACTTAATAATAAAATATAAGAAAGGTACCACTAATAAAGTAGTTTATACGTTATCAAGACCTTCTTTGAATGCTTTAGTTATTATTCAAAATAGTTCTTTAGCACATGAAAGTTACATTGAACAATATGCTGAAGATATTGATTTCAAATATGTTTATGAATCACTAACTCATGTTTCTCATGTGGAAGAGGTGAATTATCATGTTCATGATAGGTTATTGTACCATCTTGGCAAGTTGTGCATACCACATGAGAAAGAGACCATGTGATCAGGGAAGCACATTCTTCTCTTGGTGTAGATCAAGACTCTCATTTTATGGGAGAGTTTTGGTCCAATTTATGGAGACTCATGGACACTAAGTTGAAAAACAACACAAATTTTAATCCACAAACCAATCAACAAATAGAGGTACTGAATAAAACAATGGTACCTCTTCTCAAAGGCTATTGAAGCAAGCATCCTAAGTTGTGGGATGAATCCTTACACTATGTCCATCATGCTTACAATTGGGCTTTGCATTCTTTTATAGGTAGATCTCCTTTTTAGAGATGTTTTGGGTACCTGCGAAAATCCCCAATGGACTTGATGTTTGGTGAAGAAGCTCATGGGGATGGACATGGAGATGTCATCAAAGAAATCAAGTTCATTCAAAGAATCTAGAAGATTCATGAAGCAGTGTCAGATCAATTGGAGAAAATTCACACCAAGTACAAAATGCGCTATGATAAGCATCGGTTGGATCATCACTTAGATTTGGTGATCAAGTATGGAAATACATCAGAAAATGAAGGATGAAAGGTGAAGGTAAGAAGTTGAAACCTATTAGGTATGGTCCATTTAAGATTGCTAAAAAGATTGGGCACAATGCATTCCAGTTAAATTTGCTTGCATACATGCACATATATTCAGTTTTAAAAGTTGAAAATTTGTTGTATGAACCTCCTATGATCATGACTCTAGAGGAAAATGTTCAAATTCCTACTGTATATGATTTTGCAACTGAATGTATGACTAAGTTATAAGAAGATACCATTTTAGATAGAAATGTTTGCACTTCTAGGCATGGAGATGTTGAGTATCTTCGAGTTGGAATCAAAGGCATGAATCCAAGCAAACCAAGGTGGATGGAGATCAAAAGGGTGAGGGAGTTGTACCCTCACCTCATGTTTTCTTAAAACCAAACTTTTGGTGGTCCAAAAGCTTCCTGTGGAGAGGAATGAACCAGGAGGATCCTTGAAATGTAGAAATTTCAAATGTCTAAGATGCTCGCAAAACCATTGCCAAGTGGAAGAGCTCATTGTGCTTATTTCGAAAATATATTCATTTTTGAAAATGGCCTCTGTATGAGTGAGAAAACACACTCTAACATTTATGGAAAAAAATATATAAAAAAATGGGCCTTGCGGGCCAAGTGGCACTCTCTTAGTGTGACACATGATGGGGCAAAGTCAACACAGGTGGTGAAATTTAGAGGTTAGCCAAGTAGGTCAGGCTCGAACCCGCGAACTCCCATTCCATAACACAAAACCTTATGATCAACCCATAGGTCGATCTTTAATACTCTATGGAAAATGTTTATATTTGAAATGAGTTATATTATGGATGGGTGGAAGGGCTGGCAAAACCGCCAAGCTCGACGATCCACCAAACCCTTTGATTAAGTTAACAACCAATCTAGTGGAAACTCCAAACATAGTTGAAACAAACTGTAACCACCGGGACTTAACATTATATGCACCGCTATCACATGTCACTGGCAGGAGAAATGCCATGGGTTTATGGTTATGTTAGCCATCAGGTTTATAAATATACCTTCCAATAACTTTAACATAACGATATGCCATGTTTCACATTACAGTTACACCAAGGGTTATGACATTAAAAGATTTGGTATATAAATTTGTTAAATGGTTTGTGCCAATGCAACCAATTACTATGTTAATACAATTTGTCGCCGAAGCCCACCTGGGAGACCCGCGGGTTTGACCCCGAGATCTCCCGTGGTCTATATAAAAGGATTACCATTGTGCCAAGGAGGAGAGAGTGGTACAATGAAGCTTAAGAGTATGTTATATTTATGGTTTCAAATGCCTTCTTCGGCATATCTTGGTCATCCTTGGATCTTTTTCAGAATGGACAGGTGTGTTGGAGAGTAGACGTTGAGGCCTACTTGTTGATAGTAGAAATTGGTGCCTATGTGCATAGTCCAGAATGGTGAAAATGTATGTGAAGAGCCTTCTTGAGCATTCCTAATATAGCGAACACCCATTGGAAGCAGACTCGAAGACGTAGTCTATGAGGGACAAACTATATCAGGAATGCTTCTTGTATTTTCTTCTTTTCTGACTACTGCTAATGTTTATTTTTAGTTCTCAATTTTATGTTTAAAGGCACTTAAAAACTCATTTTTTTGTGCATTCACATAAAAGAAACCTTAGTAAAAATTTGGTGAATTGGGCAAATAGTTAATCCTATGTTTTTGGTCAAAGGATGTGGCCACTTCCTATTACAGTCCCTTCAAATAGGGGTAATAAGACCAAAATTTATTGATGCAAATTTAACCATCACTGCAAACATAGACAAAGGTCTTTAAGAGACAAAAAATTTGATAGCGCACCATCGCGACTAAGATAACATGAGTCATATCAGATAACAAGTGACTACCATGGGAGGAAACTACATGAAGCATACCCACCTTGCATGAAATCAACTAATGTGCGAGGATCCAGGTTGCAATATTGTCCATAAAGCCAAAATTAATGAATAGATCGAATTATTACCTACCAAAACATGAAATTGACAATAAAGAGTTATTATAGATGTCTAGAGCAAGAACAAACCCCGACAATCCACAAAAATTAAAATAAGAGTTTAAACCCTATTACCCGTGATTTCATGTTGGACAAAGGTTGATCTTTTTGCTCGCCTAGGATCTGGCCATCGGAAAACAACCCAAAGCTCAAAGATGAAGCCTAAGAATAAAATTCAAAGTTTACAATATAACTTTACCGAGGATTCCGGATGAATCAATTTTATGTGTGACTGTGAGTTGCCACTAAAGTCTAGGGCACCAAGATTACCAGGAAAAGCACTGTCAAGGAAGGTAAACCTTAAAATCTTGCAAGAAAATTGACCCCATCTCAATAAACTAGGATAAAATGAGCTCGAGAACAGAAAATGAATTAGGGGGTCCTACAAAAATGTTACACCTGTGAGGTAAGAGAAGAAGACTAGCGAAAGAGGGCTATGCATATCTTTTTCTCCATGGGGTCTTGCATCATAATGTATTATAGAGGACTATATTAAGCCCATGCAACCCACAAACTGACATAAAAAAACTAAATATATATATATATATATATATATATTATATATATATATATATAATATAGTTATAATAGAAACATCCCAACACCTTGGGGGTAGTGTGCCAGGAGAAGTTTCACCCAATGACCTAGGAAATGTACAAAGTTCCACCTTCGTAGCCATGCAGAGGCCAGGCATCCATTGTGCACTTCTCGTGGCAACATCAAAATCAAGAAATCGAACTTAGGGTGAATTATAAACCTAAATGGATTTGGGGTAAAATCATTTGGCTAGAGGACCATTGATCTCTAAGCAAGACACAGGAATTGTCGATCTGCACTAGCTACAAGAAGGGGGATGGGTCAGATGAAGTGCATGATATTCACGTGAAGACCATGAGTTGGAAGGTTTTGAGTGTTAGAGAGATAGGTAGTACAAGTGAGATTAAGGGAGAGAGTCAATATATTAGGTTGTGATTTAGTGGTGGAATATATATACCTTTGTGCCATTAATGTACAAATAATGATATAGACTATTAAACTTGGAACCATAGGAGTCATAAAATTAGGGCATCTAATTTGTACCGTCTTTGCATGTTAAATATATAAATCATTTTATGTTGCACATTTAAGGATAACTATGGAAAGAGACATAGCACTAGAATATATTCCCACCCTTAGTCATTAGATGATAATTACATAGAAAAGTTAACATTCATCATGTATGGTGCAAAAGTGATAGTTAAAAAAAAAACTTTACTTATAACACTATAATATCTTTAGGCTTCTGTAGTAGCAATTAGAGAAGGCGGTGTGAGAGATATATTAGAGCTCTAAAGGTTGTCTACATGCATACCCTTCATATAAGTACCTATACCTCTATGTTATCTATCTTGTATGTAATTCTATCTATTGGAACTAATATTCCCAGAAAGTGAATTTGGAATCTCCTTCCTTGGGGTTTTGTATTAAAATGTTTTAAGTAAAAGTGAACTCAAAAATTTCTATGTATCTATTTTCAGGCTATTGCCTACATTAGAAAGTTGGAGTTCAAGATATTATTGATTTAGAGGTCGAAGTAGTTGGACACTCTTCATACAGTAGTACAATGAATAGAGGATGAGTTGGAATATTTTTTATCTCACTTGAAGGAGGTGATGTTATTATGGGTCAATGATAGTAAAGAGAAAATGAAGTCAGAAGCAAAATTTTTTAACCTTCTCCTCGTGATTAATATTTTTGGTAGCGATGACTTGTAAATTTTGTATTTTTCTTGATAGATATGGGCGACTTTGTACATGGAATAATATAGTAAGATACTTAAAGAGCTTAGCGAAAACATTTTCAATAAAATGGAGTATTCTTCAGCCCAATATGAGGGAAATGTGTGACTATGCCCATGCTCACTTGGAGTTGATACATGAATCCTCAAAAATAAAAATAAAGTATTCTTTATATAGGAAAACAATGTAGAATATATAAAAAAAGGAAAATTAAAATGCATGTTTATTTAAAATCATTGTTAAAGATCAATAATCTGAGCCTCACTATGGTCACTCCATGTATTATTGATATTACAAACCAATGTAGTTAAAATATTCACTCACTCTCAATCATAAATAAAACATTTCAATGTCGTAATATAATTTCCTTTCAGCTTTAAAATGTTATAAAGTAATTAGTAGTTAAAAAAGTGTGAGTAAGACATTTCAACCTTATAACTTTAAAGAATATTTCAATACATGATTTAAATAATTTACTTGAAAATGTATGCTAACTAAACTTCATATATATCTATATATATAGAAAGAAAATGTTATAAAAAATATTTTTATGTAGTATAAATAAAATATTCAATGTCCAAAAAAAACTTAAAGGAAAGCTAAAAGCTAAAGGCTAAAATAAAAAAATATAAATAGTTCGTAATAAGAATAATAAGAGGGAGATGTGTGATTCATTCAATTCTTAATATAAAATTAATGTGTGACATTTACAAATTTTCATAATAATAAAAATTCCAATGTGGATCATCAGTAAAATATATTTTAATGTGGACAATGTAATCCATAGATAATTGATGTGACCCAGCCCGCGCTTCCACGTAGCCTTGGTTGTCCACCTGTCTAGGATTAATGATGTTGGTGGATTCGGTTTGTTGTTTTGGCAGTTGATTGCAAATATGAGTGTTGGATATTTTTATTGGAGTTTGTAAACATTAATGGGCTGGTAAATGCCAACATACCGGTACCTAGCCTTGGGCTTTGTCTTCCCATTGGATCTTCTATGCAAAATATTTATGCTTCCTGGTCTTTCTGTGGGTTCTGCTCTTTTACGGAAACTCTGTGAGAGTTCCTATCAAAGTGCTTGGTCTCGTTCCTGTGCTTATGGAAATCCATGGCTTTGGGCATGGCTATGAATGAATGTTGGTCTTTCAAAATTGCTTGTGCTATTTGCAAGGATTTTCCCTGTTGCATGAACTTGTCTCGGCTCTGGAGGTTAGTCTACTCGAATTCTTTTTCACTGAGTTTTTTTTGTTTAATTTGTTGTTACTTAGAATCAATGTCTAGTCTCTCAGGCCACTGGTTGTTCTTTACTATTTTTTTTGGTACTCTTTACTTCTGCTATGATGCAAAAGTCATTTAAGTTGTGGTTCCAATGTACGCAGGTGACATCACAATGATTCTCTCGGCTACAAACCAGGTAACTTGTCCCTCCATGCTTTATACTTGCCCTCTTCTAGTGTGGTAAATAACCAAGGTGTGCTCCTCTTGTCTCAAGCTTATTTTGGTTGTCTATGGCTCTGTTCCATTAGGTTCTTGGTCCGGTCGTGCCCAGGTATGTTATGCTTTCCCTTTTCTTTTGTTATGTCTCTATTCAGGTAATATTGTGAAATGTATGTTAATTGTGACTAGTTTGGTTTATGCAGGTTGAGGGTTTGACCTGAGTGCGAGGACTTAACATAATTCGGTCTCCAAACTAGACAACCCTCTGCTGGTAGGCTCTGTTTTCCATAGTTTTTCAACTTACAGTTAGGGTTTCTTTTTGTTTTGTAGTATTTGTCCCTCATTATCTCGTTGATGTGTACAAACTAGGTCGTTCTCATGACTTAGGCTTGAGTCTGGTTTCAATTACGGTTCTGGTCTGGCTGTTTGGTTCAGGTTGAGGGTTTCCTTGACATCAAACCTTGGACTAGGGTTTGTCCATTCTATAGGAAATTGTGTACTTGATTTGTTTTAGACAATGTAATACTTAATTTGCATGGAATAGTAGCAATGTAAATATAAATTATCTGTCTCTGTTTGCTTACAAAAAAGTGTGAAAATTTGTCCAAAATTACCTCTATTGCAATTCGTTTCCCCCGTGCTTTGTTTCTGTATTCTCCTTTCGATTGATTCATTATATGTCACTCTTTTGGTTGTGAATTAAATTTGATTTCCCATTCGCTTTGGTTGTGGGATTTATATGCATGCTACAATGTTGCTCTATGTCAAGAGAGGAAGAAAAAAGACACAACCTACAATAGTAGGCCCGTACTCTATCTGTTATCACTAAATTGAATTAGTTAATAGATAAACATAATGGCACAACACGTAGCCAATGATACAGATGGACGATAGGAAAAGATTTGCGATTTGTCTCTTTTTATTTCTCGTATCTGGAAATGTCGAACCTTTTACATGTTTTCCATTGCTACATTTATACATCTTTGTTTACAGTTAATGAAACTATACTTACTTTCGGTTATAGGTAGTATAGTTGTATAACTACTAATTCTTGGTTCTGTTTACATGAGAAGACCTTCATTTAGACATTTTTTGTCTTTTTCTTTTTAAGTTGACAGAAAAATTACTAATCTATTGTTTATTAAAGTTAGATGCGTAACAATCCTAACCGACCAACTAACTTTTGACTAATACAGAAACTAAGACGAAAAAAATGAAATTGTAGCTCCTGTTCTAATAAACTAAACATGAAAAGACAATCCAAATGCTAAATCAACTTTTCAACCTAGCAGAGACATCACCCGGTCATGGCACTGGATGCTCCTGCATCAAGCTCCCGGAGCAAAATGAAATCATTTCTCTAGTCCATGAGCTTCTTGATTGAAGAACTTGTCTGCTCAATCGGCCTGGCATCAAGCCACGAACTATCCTCAATAGGACGGTTCTTCCATTTGACCAGGCATTGCAGATACACCTTACGCCGAGCTCGTTTGGCCACCTGAGTGTCAAGAATGCTCTCAATCTTGGGAGGTTGAATGTAAGGCATCTCTCTCATCCAAGCTTCTCCTCCATCCTGGGTATTCCATGTAGGCCGCGTGGTTCCATCTTCTTCCTTTTCTTTTGGGTCAATCATGTAGGGGAATAGGTCTGCTACATTAAATATAGGTGAAATGCCTATTCCAGGTGGCAGCTATATCTCATAGGAATTTGCTGAAAATTTCCCAAGGACATTGGAGGGTCCTATCTTCTTGTACTTTAACTTGTCGTATGTACCCTTAGGGAAGCGTTCTTTGTGCAAATGCGTGAGGACTTCATCCTCCACATTAAAGTGTACTTCCCTCCTCTTCAAATCTGCTTGTTGTTTATACTTTAGGCTACTATCCTGCAATTTAATTTTTACCTGTTCATGCAAATCTCTCATTGCGTTAGAAAAATCTTCTCCATCTATGCTTTGCGTTTCTTATATTCCAAGATCTCGCAACTCATGCACTTTGCGAGGATGCATACCATACAGGATCTGAAATGGGATGAAGCCTATGCTGCAGTTAGGCAAGTCATTATAAGCGAACTCTGCTTGTGCAAGCACTCGATCCCACGTCTAGAAATTCTCTCCGACCAGGCATCATAGCAGGTTTCCTAGACTCCTGTTTACAACCTCTATTTGTCCGTCAGTTTGCAGATGATAAGCAGAATTGTAACTCAGCTGTGTGTCCATTTTTTTCCACAGGGTACACCAAAAGTGTCATGTGAACTTCACATCCCTCTCCGAAAGGATAGACATAGGCAACCCACGTAACGTGACAATCTATGTGAAAAACAAGTGGGCCACGTGAGTGGCATCACTGGCTTTTCTGCAAGGGATAAAATGTGCCAGTTTTGAGAATCTGTCCACTACTACCATCACTAAGTCATAACCTTGCTGGGTCTTAGGTAGACCTAAGACAAAGTCCAAGATGACTGAGTCCCACAATATACCTGGAATAGGTAACGGTGTGTACAGTCCCATGTTTTGACTATGACCCTTTGCCAATTGGCACACTTTACATCTAGCCACAAATCACCATACATCCCCCTGCATCTTTGGCCAAAAGCATAAATGACTGAGCTGCTCGAGTGTCTTGTCCATGCCGAAATGTCCGACCAAACCCCCACTATGCTTCTCCCGAATAATATTCTATCTCATCGAGCAGTCAGGTATGCATAGTTGTCCTCCATTAAACAACAGTTTCTCTTGTAAATTTTAGTCCAACCATGGACTATTATCTCTCACCAAGGGATTCTGACATGCCTCATAGGCCTCCTTAAAATCTGTATCAGTCTGGTATAAATCTTTTAAGTGCTCAAAAATCAGCACTTGCATAGTACTTTCTTGTAGAAGTAAAGCTCTCCTACTTAGTGCATCGGCCACCTTGTTGGCCTCCCCACTAATATGTTTCAATACGAAGTTGAAACTCTCCAAATACTACACCCATTTGACATGTTTGTGGTTCAACTTGTGCTATTGCATAACATACTGTAGTGCAGAATTATCTGAAAACAACACAAATTTGTTTCTCCATAGACAATGCCTCCAGTGTTTTAATGCCTGTATAACAGCATAGAACTCCTTATCACACAATGATTTTTTTTGTTGACTTTCATTTAGCTTCTCATTGAAGAATGCTACAGGCTTATCCTCTTGGCTGAGTACAACTCCAATAGCTGTACCGTTGGCATCACACTGAACCTGAAAAAGCTTCTTGAAATCTGGCAATCTTAGGATCAACCTCTTAGTGATCTTTCTCTTTAATAACTGGAAATTTCTCTCCATTGCCTTTGTCCATCGAAAAGGCCGACTAGCCTTTTTAATGGTATCCAACATAGGTGCACAAATTTCGCTAAAATTCCTTATGAATTTCCATTAAAAACGCGCTAGTTCATGAAAGCTAGGTACCTATAATAAATTTTTTGGAGATGGCCAATTCACTATCACTATAACCTTCTCCAGATCCATCTTCAGTTCATTTTCTACTATTACAAAGCCCAAATAAATCAATTCCTTTTGCAGAAAGGTACATTTCTTCAAATTTATTAGCAGTTTATTCTACTGTATTTTTTCCAGCATTTTTCGTACGTGTTGAAGGTGCTCTTCCCTTGTCCTACTGAAAATTAGTATGTCGTCCAAGTACACTATCACAAATTTCCTGATGTACTCCTTCAACATGTTATTCATTAACCTCATAAATGTACTACGTGCATTGCTCAGTCCAAATGGCATGACCAGCCATTCATATAATCCTTCATTCATCTTAAAGATTGTCTTCCATTCATCCCCCTCTCATATCTGGATCTGATGATACCACTCTTCAAGTCTATCTTAGAGAAATATGCTGCCCCACTTAAACAATCCATCATGTCATCCATCCGTGGCGGTGGAAACTTGTACCAGATGGTGATTTTGTTGATGACCCTTGAGTTGATGCACATCTGCCACTCTCCTCCCTTCATGGGAGCAAGAACCGTTGGAACTGTTCATGGGCTCAAACTTTCCCTTATCAATCCCTTGTCTAACAATTCTTGCACCTGCTTCTTAATCTCTTCATTATCCTTGGGGCTCATTCAGTATGCGACTTTGTTTGGCAAACTGGCTCCAGGTATGAAGTCAATATGATGAATTATGCTTCTATTCGGGGGTAATTTGTCTGGCAAGTCATCCACCACTATATCTATAAATTCCTACAGCATTCGATAGATTTTGTAGGTAAATCTAATACCTCTGTATGCAACAACACTATTTTTTCTTTCTTTACAACTACATAAGCCTTCTCACTATCCTCAACTTGTTTCAGAAACTTCTTTCCGCTAACCAATAATGCTCTTGGTTCACTTGTCCCTGTTGTCCCTTCCTCTTTGATGGGTACAAGTGTATGCTTGATTCCATCCTTGACAAACTTATAACATTTCGTCAATCCATCATGTACCACTTTCCTATCGTACTACGTCCAAGGCCTGCCTAGTAGTATGTGACAACATCCATCAGCATGATGTCACAAATGACTCTATCCTTATATCTGCCTATTTGAAACTCCACCTCACACTATTCATCCACCAGAAACTGATGGCCTTTTTGCAGCCATGAGACTTTGTAAGGGGTGGGATGTTTCAAGTGTTTCAATTCCAACTTTTCTACCATTTCTGTGGACACCAAGTTATCAGTACTACCATTGTCAATAATTAACTTACAACACTTACCACGTCACTTACAAACTATTCTAAAAAATCCTTCCACTGTGTCTGTTCGGTGACTTCCCTGACTGGTTCAATCAACACCTTGTGCAACACCAGGGCTTCCCCTGTCTCTGGAGCATTTTCTGCTTCTTGGGGAGGCATCGTTGCTTCCTCTAGTTATGCAACATATGCACCACTTTTTCTAGCTTGATTTACCTCTAGACATTAAAATGATATGTGTCCCCATTTATGACACCTGTAACACTGATAACCAGCCCCTCTACCTCGGCCATTTCCACTGCCTCGCTGGGATGACCTACCACCTCTCACATTATCACCTCTGTCTGCTAATCCGGGAGCTCTGGAACTACTACCTTCCTCATTACTACTAGCAGTCTGCCCTCTGCCATATGGCTGGCCTTTTCCCCTACCGTCTCCTCGTCCTCTCTCGGCATTCTGCCTTCTAGTAATTTTCTCTTTAGCTTTCATCGCACTCCGATACGCTTCTTCAGTGTTCTTTTGAGATAAAAATATTGATTTCATCTAAAATTTATAATCTTAACCCATTTACATACTTAGTTGTTCTTTCCACAGTATCCTTTGTATATCGAACTCTTAAGTTCACTCGATAAAACTCCTCCGTGTACTCCCTTAGCAGCATTCCTTTCTGCCTCAGATTATGCACTTGCCTGTGTAGTGCAATTTGATAGACTTTTGGTAGAAATCTGCCCTTCAACTTGGCCACTATCCTTGACCAGGTTTTAATCGACAACTTCTCCAATCTCTTTCACTCCATTTGGACACTATCCCACCATAGGGTTGTGTGTCCTTTCAATTTTGTCATAGCGAACCTAACTTTGCGGTCATCGTTGACTTTGTCACACTCAAAATACTTATCCATCTTGTTGATCCAATCCATTAAAACCTCGATAGATAGGCTGCCATCATAGGTTGGGAGTTCTGGCTTGGGTTTACTACTTTCCACTAAAACAAACCTTAGTAATCTCACTTCTGGGGTTTCGCCTTCTAGTCCATTTATTGCTACTTCTGCTTCCTCTTCACTGTCATCACCTATCTCCAGGTCTCTTCTTCTCCCTACCTCTATTGCCTTCAAATGGGTAGTAAGAATTTTGATCTCCTCTCTTAGTCCTTCCTTTGTTATCCTTTAGGCACCTCTGCCACGACCCCACCTTCCTCTCTCCATTTCTCTAACTATCCTTAAAACTGCTCTGATACCACTATGATGTGACCTAGCCCATGCTTCCACGTAGCCTTGGTTGTCCACCTGTCCAGGATTAATGATGTTGGTGGATTTGGTTTGTTCTTTTGGTGGTTTATTCCAAATATGAGTATTGGATACTTTTATTGGAGTTTGTAAACATTAATGTTCTCATAAATGCCAACCTACCAGTACCTAGCCTCAGGCTTTGTCTTCCCGTTTAATCTTCTACGCAAAATCTTTATGCTTCCAGGTCTTTGTGTGGGTTCTACTCTATTATGGAAACTCTGCGAGGGTTCCTGTCAAAGTGCTTGGTCTCGTTCCTGTGCTTATGGAAAACTCTAGCTTTGGGAAGGGCTGTTAACGAATGTTGGTCTTCCGAAATGGCTTGTGCTATTTGCAAGGATTTTCCCTGTTGCATGAACTTGTCTCGGCTCTAGAGGTTAGTTGCTCGAATTCTTTTTCACTGAGTTTTTTTTGTTTAATCTGTTGTTACTTAGACTTGATGTCTGGTCGCTCAGGCCATCGATTGTTATTTACTGTTGTTGTTGGTACTCTTTACTTCTACTATGGTGCGAAATTTGTTTAAGTTGTGGTTCCGATGTACACAGGTGACAGCACAATGATTCTCTCAGCTACAAACCAGGTAACTTGTCTCTCTGTGCATTATACTTGCCCTCTTCTAGTGTGGTAACTAACAAACACCTACTCCTCTTGTCTCAGGCTTCTTTTGGTTGTCTGTGGCTCTGTTCCGTGAGGTTTTTGGTCTGATCGTGCCTAGGTATGCTACAATTTCCCTTTTCTTTTGTTATGTCTCGACTCAGGTAATATTGTGCAATGTATGTGAACTGTGACTGGTTTGGTTTATGCAAGTTGAGGGTTCAACCTGGGTGTGAGGACTTGACACAATTCGGTCTCCAAAATAGACAACCCTCTGCTGGTAGGCTCTGTCTTCCACAGTTTTTCAACTTGCAGTTAGGGTTTCTTTTTGTTCCTGTAGTATTTGTCCCTTGCTATTCGGTTGTTGTGTATAAACTGGGTCATTCTCACAACTTAGGCTTGAGTTCAGTTTTAGTTATGGTTCTGGTCTGGCTGTTTGGTTGAGGTTGAGCGTTTCCTTGACATCAAACCTTGGACTAGGGTTTGTCCATTCTATCAGACGTTGTGTACTTGATTTGTTTTGGACAATGTAATACTTAATTTGCATGGAACAATGACAATGTAAACATAAATTATCTATCTCTGTTTTCTTACAAAAAACTGTGAAAGTTTGTCCAAAATTACCTCTGTTGCAATTCATTTCTTCGGTGCTTTGTTTCTATATTCTCCTTTTGATCGATTGGTTGTATGTCACTCTTCTGGTTGTGAATTCAATTTGCTTGCCTGTTCACTCTAGTTGTGGGATTTATATGCATACTACAATGTTGCTTTCTGTTAAGAGAGGAAGAAAAAAACACAAGTTACAGTGGTAGGCCCATACTCTGTCTGTTATCACTGAATTCAATTAGTTAATGGATAAACATAATGACACAACACGTAGGCAATGATACAGATGGACGATAGGAAAAAAATTGCATTATGTCTCTTTTTACTTCTCGTATCTAGAAATGTTGAACCTTTTACATGTTTTCCATTGCTACATTTATACATCTTCGTTTACAGTTAATGAAACTGTAGTTACTTTCGGTTATAGGCAGTATAGTTGTATAACTACTAATTCTCGATTTTGTTTACATGACGAGACTTTCATTTACACATTTTTTGTCTTTTTCTTTTTAAGTTCAGAGAACAACTACCAGTCTGTTGTTTATTAAGGTCAGATGCATAACAATCCTAACCGACCAACTAACTTTTGACTAATACAGTAACTAAGAGGAAAAGAAACGAAAACCTACCTCATGCTCTAATAAACTAAACATGAAGAGACAAACAAAATGCTAAATCAACTTTTCAACCTGGCAGAGAAATCACCCGGTCATGGCACCCTAGCTGGATGCTCCTACATCACTAATTGTATTAACACACATGTTGTGTAAACTTATTTAATGTAACCTATGTTTATATCATATATTGTTTAATTTTTTATTTTTTATTTATATATATGATTTAAAGTAATTGAAAAGAAAAAATCTTTTATTGCATTGAAACGTTTGAAGTAGTCTCACAAATTTACAGTTTTGTCATTTTTGAGGTATATATTTTTTGTTAATTTTGTTTGATTCCAACTAATCCCTTTTGGTGTTGCAAGTTAAAGTTATTTACTCTTTATAGCATTCAAAAGATACAATTCTAGCAATAAAAAATTACATATTGTGTATATATAGAGAACCAACACATATTCATTCAATTTACCAACGCATGAGAGAGATAGATTTTTTTTTTTTTAAATTTTAGAATTTTTAGAAATTTTATCGTGATATAAATTATAATAAATAACTGAAAGTTCCAAAAATATATAAAATTTAAAAGCAAGTTCTCTTATTTTATTTTCTTTGTAACTCAACTCAACCTTTTTAATTATGTAGAGCAAATATATATATATATATTATAATAGTATATATATAATATATATATATATATATAAATATTTATTTAGATATTATTATTTATTATTCTTTTATTATTATATTATCTAATTATTATATATTTAATTATATAATCTTATATTTATATTTATCTTTATAATTATTATTATAACTTTCACCATTCAACTTCCCTTCCCTTCCCTCTCAGGAATGATAATGGTATATTAAATGACCATATATATATATATATACTCGGTGATTTCACCAACTCAAACACAAGTATTCGACTTGTTTTTAATATTAAAATCTCTTCGATTTCCTTGTTACGTTGTCTTTCGAGAGAATGAACTTTGGATCGTGATCCTTGGATGGTTGTGGATGGGGAATCGACTATGCATACAGATGAATTGGCATGTGATTTCCCATTGTGAAATTCAGTGAGTGTGACTCATGATTTCTCGAACATAGCAAATGTGGGATTGCGCATGTAGGTGTGGTGCCGATCTTCCAATAACATTCTCATTACAAGCGATCACTTTTGTTATCAGCTTGTAGCCTATATTGCAAACAGATTGAAAACTATTCTTCCAGACATTATTCCTGAGAATCAGGGAGGTTTTATTCAGGGAAGACAAATTGTGGACAATTTTATCCTGGTCCAAGAGGTGATCCACTCAATCTTGACCCAGGAAGAGAAAGCAATGGTTATCAAGTTAGGTCTTGAAAGCGCCTTTGACAGGCTGAGACATAGATTTCTGTTGGATGTCCTGCACAAAATTGATTTTGGCCACAAATTTATCAACTGGATCAAGGCTTGTATTAGTGAGCCCTAGATTGCCCTTTGGTGAATGGGAGGGCTACTAACTTTTTCAAAGCCTCTAGAGGTCCTCTCTCCTCCTTTCTCTTTGTCCTCCAAGGTTCTGTTCTCAGGTTCCTTTTGAATAAAATGCAAATTGAATGAGAAATAATGGGTTTGAACATCGCAAGAGGTGTCAAAAACATAAATCATGCACTTTTTGCAGATGACTCTCTCTTGCTGGGTGTTGTCTCCTTGCCCTTAGCTAAAAGATTTAAAGATGTGGTGGATGCCTATTGTGAACTCCCAGGAAGTAGCCTTAATAAAGGAAAATGCCATATTTTCTACTAGAAGTCTACTGCCAGATTGCTCCAAGCCATCTCTAGCCATTTTGGCTTTGCAGCTTCCTCTTCTTGGTCATCCTTCAGGTATTTGGGGCTCCCTTACAAAATCCAATCCTGGGGCTTCAATTGGCTCAATCTGGCTAGAAAGACAATGCTTATAAAAGCTATCTTGAACAACCTTCCCATTTATCAGTCTGCAATTATGATGCCTCCTATTGGCATCATGAGGAAAATGGAGGAATACATAAGAAATTTTTTTTGGAAAGGTGGCAAAGCAAATGACAAGAAAATCCCTCTATTAAGCTGGGGTATAATCTCCTTGCCGAGAATGGAAGGTGGATTGAACTTCAAGAATATCAGTAAGCAAAATATCGCATTGGGTGCAAAACTGTTATGGAGGATAATTGCCCCAAATCCGGGTTGGGATCAGCTAGCGTTGTGGAAAAAATATTTCCGTGGGCAGAGAACATGTTGTCTAGATAACCCCATTACAACCTCCAAAATGATGATCCATAAACTGTGCAAAAGCGCTTCTGCCTTAGTTAAACTCCATGTGCACTGGATCCCTGGAAATGGAAGCACATTAAAATATGGGATGATCATCTTATGGGTAGTGATCCCCTATCTGATGATCACTCCCTAGTTTTGTTGAAAGATTGGATGGATAGAGCTAGTTTTAAAACGTTGTGGGACATATCACATTGGGAGAATGGTGATTGGAAGAGTTGGGAAAGATTAGAGGTGCCTATGAACCTTTCCAATGATTACGCTACCTTTCTTTCCCTCTTAAAAGGCAAAGTCCCATTGAATAGCAGAAAATCGGACACTCGGGGATGGAGTCTGATCCCTGGGCGTTATTCAGTTTCGCAAGGTTATAGGCAGATTTCTTTGCATCCGAATGTCCCTCCTGATCTGAAGCCCTAGCAAGGGATCTGTCTCAGACAATGATCCCCAAAATCGACTCATTTTGCTAGCTTATTTGCCATCAGAGAATTTTGACCAAAGATAGGCTTCAGAAAAGAGGCTTTATGGGGCCATCCCGTTGCTCGCTTTGTGGGGAAGATGAAGAAAATGCCTCCCATCTGATGTTCTTCTGTAATTTTGTTGCAGATCTTTGGAAAGAGGCCTTAAGCCCTTGGAGCATTGACTTCGCCCCCCCTAATCGTTGCTCAGACCTGTTCTCAAACTGGAAGCTTACGTACCCTGGTGGCACTTCTTAGAATGCTCATATCAAAGAAGCCTGGCTCACCCTTCCCAAATTAATTTGCTGGCATATATGGCTAGAAAGAAACCAAATAATATTCAGAGATAAGAAGAGCGATCCCAAGATAACCTGGGTAAAAATTAAAATCCATCTAAAAGACTGTTTTGGAGATCAGCTAGATGGGGCAGATCTTAGTGAACAAGATGCCGAATGGGGCGCTACTCTTGATCTCCACTTCACTGATATAGTCAGGCACCCCTCTCCTCTGAATCACTGGCAAATCTGCCTAAAGGCTGCAGAATTCTTTGAGTTTTGCACCAAGAAGGCAAGAAATGCTCTCTTTTTCGACGGTGTAGCAAAAGGAAATCCTAGTATTTTCGGAGTAGGTGGTGCAGTCAAAAGTGCAGAGGGAAAAACTGAATCTAGAGACACCTCAGGAGTGGGATTCAATACCAGCATTCAAGTTGAAGCTTTGGCTTTTCTCTAGGGGCTCAAGCTGGTCATTTTTCTAGGTATCAAAGATGTAATAGTATTTGCTGATTCCCTGTCTATTATAAAGGCCATTGTGGACAACTCCTCACCTTCAGATTTAAGGTTGTCAAGGTTGCTGAGCAGAATTTGATCCATGATAAAATCCTTTCAGATTCTGGAATTTCTTCATGTAAAGAGAGATAACAACAAAGAAGTTGATGCTGAAGCCAATAAAACTGTTCTGCTCCCCCTCGGAGTTCTTCTAAGAGATGGAGACGAAGACTGGGATCCCATCCCTTAACTATCTGATTAAAATGTTTTACTGTCTTTTATTGGAGCAGTTTGTTTGTATCTGCAAATTAGGAAAGATAGAGAAGATTACTCTTAATATAGTTTTCAAAATTTGTAGGCTCACTAGTGGGGAAGCCATATGGTTCCTGGTCGAGGAGAAATCTGAGCTCTACCTACCTCTTTGTAATTTGAATTGAGGCGTTTCTACCAAGAACCAATATATCATTCTAACCATTTCTGTCAAAAAAAAAAAAAAATCTCATTACAAGCGATTAATAATTACCTATGTTACAAGAACACACACTAAAATATGATAAGATTTCGGAATCCAGAGCGAGATTCTCACGTAACGTTTGAATTAGGTTTTACATCCCATCATTCTGAACCTGCTTCGAGGTATTGTTTAGGAATATTTACAATGTATTTGATGTTTGAATTTGTTTTTAAAATTTTTTTTAATATATAAATTTGTAGTAATATATATATATAATATATATATATATATATATATATATAATATATATATATATATATATATATATATATATATATATATATATATTGTTTGATAATTAAGAAGTATTAGTGTGAATTTATTTTATTTTATTTTTCTTTTACTCGTATTTTTCATTTAATATAAAAATACTAAACTTTATATTTTTTTAAAGATTTGTCTTTAAATATATTGAAAAAGTAGGGTTTGGTAGGAGGCATTTTGTTTAATCTCAATGGAAATGTTGAGGCTAAGTATTCAAGGGGTTGGGAAAAAGGTTGTACGATCAAGCTGAAACCTATGATATTATTTAGTATTTTACATAGCAAAAGACAAAGGGGTGAAAGAATTGATTATTCTAGGGTATTCTCTCTTAATGATTCGACATATAAAATTTCACAAGCTTCCAAAAGATAGCTCTCTTTCTAAGAACTTTCAAAGGATCAAAGAGTTATTTGCAGTCCTCTACAACATGGAATTGTATCACATCTTACGAGCCAACAACCCAGAGGCAGACAAGCTAGCAAATGCGGCAAGCTCCTTCAAGGAAACAATGCTTATTATAAATCAATCCTGATCTAAATGTACAATTCCTTAGGGATTTGCAAGGACTTTTACTCTATGATGACATATTTTGATTATCGGATCAAGAAAGATAAATTCATGATTGGTCTTATCCCTTTTTCATTAACCAAACAAGACCCCCATAATTGCCCCTCACCATTCAATGATAGCTCAATCCTCCCTCATTCGACTTCATGGTTGTTCGTTGGCCTTGTGTTAGAAAAGTGTGTGTCCCTTCTTGGTCAATCTCATCATGTTGTGTTTGTATATGCCGGTTCGCATGCTCAAAACATCATCCCTACAGAGTTCAAGCGCAGGGAAAATTTTCTTGAACGAACAGTGATGAGGAAATAAGATCAAATCGCAAGGGAATCAATGTCTAAGATAATGGAGCTCATGTAGGGTGGAAGTGTTGGTAGCATTAAATTCTTAAACAACCTCCCCTTGGGAGCACTCTCTATCATTTCTTTGACTCAATTTTTCTGACCACTTCTACATTTCTATATCTTGGGGCTTCTTCCATTGCCAATTGTGGTGTCAAGCCATGCTCTTTGGTGGGATCTCTTTTCAATGCTCCTATCTTGGTTCCAATTTCTCCTTAGGTTGGTGGTTGTGTGGGCTTGTCATTTCTGTTTTTGGGACCTTTGGCATTTGAGTATTGCAGACTTCAAGGGGAATTTGGGCCCTCAAAATATTGTTCTCTTCCCTCCTGGTATATTGTGACTATGCTTTTTTCAAGGTAACTCTAACCTTGATCTCGTTAGTCCTGTTTGAATGCAAATTGTGGGTCTAGCTTACTTCTCCCGGAACATTGGTTTTGAAAGAGGTCACAAAATTGTAATTTGAAACTAGGGGGTTCTTTGAAAGGTTATTTCTATAAGAATTCTTTGCAACCGAAGTAATTTAGTCAGAGCAAGGTCGGGTTTTTACCATATTGGCAACCTTTCTCTTTTATTATGTAGGGATAGATCTATCCACAGTAAGTTGTTGATATATTCCTTAATTGCTAACAATTGGGTTGACAATTACTATACCTGTATGAATTACCCCTTGGATTCTGAGTCCCCTTCAAAGGATCACCCATGTCTGCATTGTCTCTCAACTCATAAAGCCCTCCAGGCTAATCACAAGCTGCAAGTCAGTTTTTGTCAAATGAGTCATTCTCACATTGAGATGGAAGAAAAGTCGCAGACTCCTAAAGTCCAATTTTCTTGATTGTATGATGAAGTGGATGCGCTAAGAAGCATGATAAGAGAACTGAAAATCAAGGGATTTCAAGGGACAGAGGCTCACCATTAGGGTGTCATTGGGAAACATGATTTTGACCTAGACTTGTCTACGAGCAATAATGTCTATTATTAATGGTCTACATATATAATGTCTGTTGTTAATGGTCTACATATATATTATGAATGTTTTTCTTCACCATACTTTGGTTATATACTTAGTATATCTAGTATTATGTAGAATTTTCTAGCAAAGTCCTATATTAACTCTAGTTTTGTAGTAAAATGTTGTAATCAATATAATTAAATAGCCAATTGGATTTGTTCTTGGAAGATGTATTTATAAAATTCTTTCATTAAAAAATACTAAAGAATTTAATAAAATATACTATTTTTACTTAAATATATATTTAGTATTATATAAAAAATAAATAATATTTCTATATATTTATATATTTAAATTAATATTTGTTTTAATATTATTATGTAATTCAAATCTAAATTGCCATATAAACAACGAATTTTTAAATTAATAATATTTGAAAAAACTCACTTTTCTATATTCTAATAATTAATAATAATATAATTTAAATTATATAAATATATAATTTAATTTAATATAATATATAATGTTTATATTATATATATATATATATATATTATATTAATATGGATAATTTTTACTCTCGAATTTTTAATCGTATACTCATGAACCTCATCTACAGTGAATACTACCTACCTAATACAATATATATTGATAATTTCGCGAGAAAATGAGTTTCTCAAAAGAAACGTTGGTGATGTTGAGTATTTTCAAAAACAAATGTGTTGTGGGAAGAAAATTGGCTTAATTTTTATTAGAATGGGCACATTTTTAAATTTACATAATTTTATTACATTTTATTAGAAAATATAGTATGCTTGTAATTGATTTGTAATTAATTTTATTTCTGTTAAAAAAATTTATTTATATTCTTATAATGTAGAAAGATAAAAAAAAAATAAAAGACAGTCTCATCAACAATTTTAACTTTGTAAAATTTTTGTGTCTGGAATAATGATATCCCTATTACAGTAAACAATTTGTATCTTACACTAAGAATTTGGCAGTTTAGTTTTATATGTTAAATATTATATTTATAATTAAATAGGTATATTATTTTATATAAAAATATAGAAATGATTTTTTGGAAAAAATAATATCAATATAATTTTTTATTTACTTATATATTATATTAAAAATTCATGTTATATTTTAAGTTATTTATTATAATATAAATATTGTAATATTAATATTATTTTTATGATTTACTTAATTATTATATTATAATTCACGTTACATTTTAATTTATATTATTTTAATTTATTTATTATGTTATATTAATATATATATTTATTATCTATTATATATTTACACTTAGGGTGTTGTTTATTTTTTATTTTTTTGGCATTTACATTAATAAGTTAAAAGAATATTTGGATACTACAGGATGTAATGGCTCTGAGTTCTTTGGTATGGTCATTAATCTTTTCCTCTATAATGAGGATATTGTTCTTCTAGCTAGAAACCACAATGATCTCAATCCTTAGCTTAAAATCCTCCATGATTACTGCTCCAAGATGAGTATGACAATTAATACCTAGAAGACTAAAGTCATGATAAGTGAATCGGAAAACATCATCCATGGTAATTTCATCTATGATTACAATTACTTGGAGCAAATTTCTTCATGCAGTTATTTAGGTATTGACATTCATCATCAAATTATAACATTGAGCAAAGGATTATTGGAGTCTCCAAAGTTTATTATGAGCTTTAAAATAATTGTAAGTTAGTCGATCTCTGGATTTGGAGTAAAAAAAGGTTCTCTTTGATATTTTATATGGATGTCAGGTTTGGGGTTGGAGTATATCTTATGAGTAGTGGAGTATGATCAAGATGATTCAAAAGCAATTTATAACCTACAACATCAAGATTAAAGGAAATATTCAATATCCTATTCTCTGGATAGAAGCTAGCCTTTATTCCATTGAAAGTATGATTATGTTTAGATAATTCGATGTATAAGAAGAAGATTTACAACATGGAAACTAAAAAGTTTCCTTTTCCCAAAATTGCTTCTAACACCCACATCTGTCTCAAATGTGGATGGGATAATGCCCAGTCTAAGCTCGAACAGTGAGGGATACCTGAGGAAATAATCTTGACAAATAGAGATAGTAATAATAATACTATTACCTCCCAATTTAGACATAAATTATGGGATAATATAGAATTAAAAAACAAAAAAAACAAAAATATTATAAAAAAATAATAACCCATCCTTCCTAATCAAAAACCAAAATTTTCAAATTAAACCTTTACATTACTTCTCATTAACGTTACTCAAAGTATTAATTTACCTAGCAAGGTGGTAAGGAGACGTTGCACAACATTGTGGGCCTGCTCTATAGTCTGAAATCAACGGAAAGCCAAGTAGCTGAAGTATCTGAAAGTCTGCATGATCGATAGCTGCCGTGCGTGACGTTTTGTTATTTCACACCTTCTCATGCTCCCAGAAGTCGAAGAGTCTTTGCAACTGATTAATATGAACCATTTCGACATCGAAAGGTCAGTCGGCATAATTTTAGTATTAAATTGGATTTGTAATCTTTCAGGCAGTGCTATTTACTTTGTCATCGAAAGGCGCGTTTTGTTTTTCGGGAAAGGCCTTTGTATCGTCAAGTTGTGGTTTTATGAGCATGGGATCGTTACATATAGTTTTAATATATTTTTAGCGCAACATTTATTGGTGACATCTCATTTTCAGAAAGGATTTCATATAAAATAGATATGTGATTATTAGCAAGCCAGCCTTAGGAATAGTTTTAATATGTTTTTAATATATTTATAGTTTAACATTTATTGGAAAAATCTCATTTTCAGAACTGAATTTCCTATGAAATAGATATGTTGATTCATTAATAATTATATATGTTTAATAGTTAATATAGTAGTTTAAAATTACTAAATATATTTTATATTTATTTTAATTTTTAAATTTTTAAAATTAAATATTGATTCACTATTTTATTTTCTATGTATGAATACTTCAAATCTTTTTATATTTATATATATATAATATAGTAATTTAAAAAAATATAATATATATATAATATTAGGAAAATTTTTTTTTATTTTATTTGAGATGATTATGAATAAAATATTTTAACAATTTCATTTTTATCTAAAAAGTTATAAAAATATATAAATAATATAATTTTAATCTCTATTTTTAAATTGCATTGTTAATTGAGACTTACATGAGATTAAATTTGATTATTTTTTAATTTAATCTTAATTTTATTATTGTATGTCAAGAGTAATAGTAGTTCAAATACTATTTAGTGAAAAAAATTTGAGAAATGGATTGTATTGACCTGTATTTGGTCCTTCTTGAACCATTATAAATGTAGATTTAAAATTGATAATAGGTAAAATATTTCAGTGATGATTATGTGATTAAATGACTTATACTTTAAATATTTTCATCTCTCTTGATACATGCTCTATCATCTTCCTCACATTTAGTTGTAAAAATGACTTTTCAATGTAAGAAAAATGTTCTTCTCCAATTATTTATATATTAAGTGGCTCTAATAGTTAAACACATGTAGACAATCTTAATCTTAATCTTATTATTATATGTCAAGAGCGATATTAGCTCAAATACTATTTAGTGAAAAAAAATTGAGAAATGGATTGCACTGACCTGCATTTGGTCCTTCTTGAACCATTATAAATGTAGGCTTAAAATTGACAATAGGGAAAATATTTCAATGATGATTATGTAAATAAATTACTTATACCTTAAATGTTTTCATCTCTTGATACATGCTCTATCATCTCCCTCATGTTTAGGTGTAGAAAATGCTTTTCAATGTAAGAAGAATGTTCTTCTCCAATTATTTATATATTAAGTGGCTCTAATAGTTAAACACATGTAGACAATCTTTTGTTCTTAATATGTTTTTAAATATCACATCTCTATCTTTATATTTAACAAAGGAGAA